>JASUDE010000182.1:0-63776 GCA_034509685.1 Colletotrichum cereale
TGTGATGGTTTGAAAAAGGGGATGTTCTTGACGATGCGGCATTTTCGGATGGCTCGGATGTGGGGGTGGCTCGTAAGTGGGGTGGGTGGGTTACTCTATAGCTTCAAGTCTTGTGAGTAGAGAGCTGATAGGCTTTACCTGTTTAATGGTCTGTCGTTGTTCTTAATGCGTCCCTAATCTTGCTTGTAGCCGTTCACTTACCATATCTCTATGTCCGACCTGCTTCGCCGAGGCTAAGAGGACCTTTCCCTGCGTCACTTCACATGGGACAGCACCCTGATTGGGTCTGACCGCTTTCTCGAGACCACGGAGTTTCTGCGATACACAGAGATGATTCACGCGACCAGAAAGCAGCTTGCCTACCTAGACTCCTACCCTCGCTGCCGATGCGCTGTGAGCTGAACCTTGATCCCTACGTGAAATGGGTAGGATGAAGGGGGGCAGCGAGTCCTTGAGAGACTCAACGCGCCGCCGCCACAACGAGTACCACCCGAACACCCTTCAAAGACGAGCTTTGGTCCGCTACTGTACGAGATCGCATTATTCTGCCTGCATCGTGGCGACAGTATATATACTCGCGGCAGGGTCTCCGGACTTCATCAGGAGCGATTGGAAACAAGAATTTTTTACTGGCGTCACTTGTCGGGACTGGCGGCGGGGTGGACTTGATAAAGGAAGCATCTTGCATCAATGGTCACCAGTTGGTATTTCAAATTTCTCATGTCGCCATCCTTGTGGGCGGCTTATATGTGCATCATCCATTCATAGGTTTGGTTTCCCCCCACATCCGTCATCCAGTCACAAGAGGTGCTCATCGAACCAGGAGACAGCCTGGAGGAAAGCATTCTCTTTGGCGTACTTCTGTACCATTTTGCTCAAGTCGCAGCGGACGGCGAAGCCGTGCTCGACACCGGAGTAGAGGTTGATCTGGTAGGGCAGGCCCGTCTTCTGCAGAATCTCCTCAGACTTATGGCGCTTCTCGGCAGGGAAAATGGAGTCGGTCTCGGCGGCGGCGATGGAGAGGGGGCCGTTAATGGCAGCGAGCTCCTCCTCCTCGACGAAGCTAGGGTGGGCGACGTAGCCGACCTTGATGCCATCCTTGAAGTGGCGGACGACGTACTTGGCGCCGAAGCAGTAGCCGACAGCGCCGACGTTGGCCAGGCCAAGCTCGTTCTGCATGTACTTGATGGAGTCGACGATGATGGGGTCGACGGCGTCCGCGTTGTGCGGGTTCTTGCCGTCGCTGCCCTCGGCGAGCCACTTGAAGATATCGAAGCCCTCCGGCATGGGCATGGTGAGCTGGTCCTTGTTGAAGAGATCAACGATCAAGGTGGTGTAACCGTTGGCGGCGAACTGGTCGGCGACGAGCTGGGAGTTGGACCAGATGCCGAAGACGTCGGCGAGGTAGAGGATACCCGTGTTCTTGTGGGCCTTGTCGGCGGGAGCCTCGGCGAGGTAGGCCTCATACTTGCCGGCGACTGTGATCTTCTTGCCCTTGGGGGTGCCTCTGTGTTGGACAGATGATTAGCATGGCTGATCGGCTTGGAGACAGAGAGCCAACGACTATGCGTTGCGAGTCGTGATGGGGTTGGACGCTTCACGCTTCACGCTTGAAGCTTCACGGGGACCAAGCTTTTTGCAAAGTGGGGGGAGGGGTCGTTCGGCGGGGTATTCTGGGCTCTTCTTACTCGTGCTTGACGCCAACGATGCAGCATTGTCCGGGAGGGTTGGAGGCCATCGTGTGTGCGTGTGCGTGCGTGTGTTGGGATTGGTGTATATGGGATTCAACAAGAATTGAAATGAGGAGAAGCTATATCAGAGACTGGAAGGACGCGTTGCAAAGAAAGGGAGGGAAGCGGCAGGGGACCGAGCAAGCTTATAGAACGTCAGGCAGGCTCAACGACTGAAGTTGGATGATGACTGGGGAGGGGCGTCATGGATAACGGAGGGGCCAGCGGGCCAAAGAGTGCCGGGGCCATTGCGTCTTGACGTGAGGCATGACTGGCGAACTGGATCCCCCTTTTCCAGCAACGGGACTTGATCAATGGAGAAGGAATTCTGACGCTATGCCCCCCCCCCCCCCCTCCCGATGAGACAAATTGGCGCTCCGGTGAAAGAGACTTTTGGGGACTACCTTACCTACTTACCCATGTACCTAGGTAAGGTAGGTAGTGTAGATTCCAACCCCCACTTCCCCGAGCTTCCGTTCCTCGGAGTTTCCGCATTTCAGCGAGCGACTCGGTTCCGATCCGGCATTGCATGCAACTAGCGGCAGTAGCGGAAATAGGGCGGACCGGCTAGCAAGGAGACGTGCAAGTGCTAGGGCTTGTGAAGGCTCTGACCTCTGTAATCGTCTGTCAAGTGGAAAACCATGATGAGGATACCATTAAAGTTACTAAGATGCCTATAGTTTTCTCCGGTGTGGGTGTTTTTAATTCAACCGACCCAGGCAACCCAACCTTCCAGTTTGCTCTGCATCGCAGGTGCTATGTAGGAGGATGTGGGACGGTTGCCTCATCAACATCAGCGTGTGGCCCGGAGATGTCTGCAGAAATACGGACATGTTCCTACATGGAAATGCAAATACACGGACGGCGAGCGTAGTTTCCTTCTTCGACCAGACCGAAAGTAGAATCGCGTCGGGACCCGTCTTTCGAATGTCGCGCTTCTTGCCACCTGCCCTTCTCGGTGGGGCTCTTTCTCACAGAGTGTCGCTGCTTAGTCATTTCACTCCCGAACCCGACCGCCGTACGGATAATGAGTAGGTACTTACCTACTTGCACTATTTGTCTTGGGCGGTCATAAGCCTTTCTACTCCACATCACCACAAATCGGCAGTTAGCGCACGGCCCAGCCGGATATACGTCACTTTCCCACGCTGTTCGACCTCATCCAGAGCCGAGACAGCGTCCCCACGGTCGTTCCTGTTTGGCCGTTTTGCCGCGCTGTGCAGCTAGGTTTGCCTGTCCGGCCACCAATCCAAATTGTTCCTGATGATCGGCCGCTCGCTACCATCACCCCCCCCCACGCGACCTCTGCACCTGAAGAACTGCAGACTGCAATGCAAGCTTGATTGTATGAACCGCGCGGCAGGACAAATCGTAGTCCAACCCTACCGAAGGATCCGCTGCATTTTGCCGACGAACCCCTTTACGCCAATATCGATCGAGCCTACGAGCCCATGCGAATGGCGCCGATATCTGTTACTCAACAAAGACAGTGAAGCGCTTGGGAATGGCGGAGAGCGAACACTGCAACGACCGAGAGGCTGACGACAATCATGGACCTTCCGGAAACCTGACCGCCACGCCTTTCGAACCGGTCGAGGCATTCCCGCCCTTGCCTACATTCATTCCCGAGGACACCGCCCCGTGCGGCGATGCTGGCCTAGACGCCAAACTCGACATCAAACTTTCGCACATTCCTCTCCCTCCGCGGCCCAGTGTCTCCGCGAGCGCGCCCCCTACCTCGACTCTCCCTACCATACCTGGCGGCCACTCCGACGAAGACCAGTCTTCTGATGCCTCCTCGACGCACAGCAAGCCCGAACAGCAGGACTCCTCCAATTCGTCATCCACCTCAGCGCCTGCGACCGTCCCCGAGAAGCAGGACGCCGAGCAGAAGGGGGACGTGGCATCCAAGACGAGGGCCCGATCCGGATCGAGCTCCGCATCCATGAAGAAAAACCAAAGCCATGATAACATTAGGAGGCTATCCGTCGCAGGGATGCAGCAGCTCACCGCCCCCGAGGCTCTCCCCGTGGCGATTATTCCCGATCAGGCCTCTGGCGACGAGGAACAGCGACTACGCCCGCCCATCGCAGATCAACTTCAAGCGATTCGGCAGTCAATCCTCAGCCAACCGGCCCCTCTGCGACCGAACGGCCTCGTAACGGACAGTGGGAACAGAGCTCGGTATCAGGACGAGCCTCGGAGGCCTACTTCTGGCAGAACGCTCTCGACACCCCCAACAACCCGGCGCCAGTCACAGTCGCAGACTACCTCGCCTCGCCGGAATTCCTTTTACACCGTTGCTCGGCCACCGCCGTTGAATCTCGATGGAACCAGTCATTTCAATGCCATCAACCTCCAACCGCCGACCCAGAACAAACCGCCCCAGATTCACGTACCGTCGCCGGCCAAGTCACACAGAAATGAACCCATCCCACCCTCGCCTCTCCCTCCATCGATACCCCTCCCGCCCATGTCGATACCGACCCACCTCCAGCTAGAATTAGCCGCCCAACGACCCAGCCCCTTGTACATACATCATTCGCATACGAACGATATTCCATATGAGTCTTACGTTGTCAAGTGGGAGAGGCTGAAGAATGTCCTCTTGCTCCCGACGTTCCTCGAGAGGACCCTTTACTTTGGCGCCCTGGCCTGTCTCGATGCCTGGCTATACAACTTCACTATTTTACCAATGAGATTCTGCATCGCCCTTGGAGTCCTGTTCAAATGGTGGGGGTATATGGCGGTGAAAGAGGCACAGTGGATGATTGGCTTTGTTTGGTACGGAATGGGCAGGCTCTGGGCCAGGGCTCGCCGACCAAGAGAGAAGGCTGCCTCCTCTATACAGCAGGAAGACACCGATCCCCATGCCAGTCGCGACAGGAGTCAAAGCCGACCGGCCGAGCGGAGACTATCTATCCCCACACTAGACATCAGACCTCCGCCCGTCGGCGTCTCGTCCGTTCATCTGGACTCCGATTCCAAGGCAAACGGCAGTAGGGTTGTCGAACAGGAGACCAGGCTAAACGGCAATGGGCATGTCACTCATAAGATGAATGGATCCGCCGGCCACCATCCCTCGCATGCTTCCAGTTACAGGCTGCATCGACACCGTAGGACGAAGTCGATACCATCTAATCTATCTTCCTTTCATAAGGCGGATCTGCTGCAGGGTGCTGTTATCCTCTTCAGCTCCCTGTTCCTGATGAAGCTTGACGCCAGCCGCATGTACCACTTCATCCGCGCTCAGGATGGCATCAAACTTTATGTCATCTACAACGTCCTCGAGGTAGGCCACTTGCTGCCGGGCTTCATGGTGACCTACCGCTAACTCAGTGCCGTAGGTTGGTGACCGTCTCTTGTCCGCTCTTGGACAAGACATCTTCGAGTGCCTTTTCAGCTCCGAGACCCTGTCTAGGAACAGCTCTGGCCGATCCAAGGTACTCCTGCCTCTGGGCATGTTTGTTCTTGCCCTCATTTACAACGTCATCCATTCGGTCGCGTTGTATTACCAAGTCATCACACTCAACGTCGCTGTCAACTCCTATTCCAATGCACTTCTGACTCTCATGATCTCGAACCAATTTGTTGAGATCAAGAGCACAGTCTTCAAGCGATTTGAGAAGGACAACCTGTTCCAGCTGACGTGCGCGGACATTGTTGAGCGCTTCCAGCTGTGGATCATGCTTTTCATCATTGGTATGCGCAACATTGTCGAGGTTGGCGGACTTTCTGTACCTGGGGCTGGATCTGAGAACAGTGACCTGGGAGGTTCAGGGGCCATGCCTCTTCACAGTCCATCAATTCTGCCATTCAGCTTCACGATCCTCCCATCTTGGGTCTGGTCGGGCGAGGTCCTCTCCCCATTTCTCATTGTCATTGGCAGCGAGATGTTGGTTGATACCATCAAGCATGCCTACGTGAACAAATTCAACAATATCAAACCGACTTTCTACAGCCGTATTCTAGACATCTTGTGCAAGGACTACTACACCAATGTAAGTCCCTGCCTCCTGGGTAACTTTTTTCTCAAAGCTGACCTATGCAGGCCTTTGTTTCGCCTTCATTGACGCGCCGGCTTGGTCTGGCCGTCATCCCGCTGTCCTGCTTGTTCATCCGAGCTTCGGTCCAAACCTACCACATGTTTCTATCGACGCGGATTCCGACTCCGATCCCCGAGTCTACTCAGACATCCTTATCTGTTGAGTCCGCAACCCCATCATCGCCGGTTATGGTCGCAGCTCTCGATCGTCTGGATACGTTGTTGCGGGACGCCTTGGGTCGAGCCGTGTACGGCTACCCGTACGGTGAGCCCAGCGTCCAGAGCAGAGCGTGGTGGACTTGGACCAGCGACGACGTAATTGCGGCAGTCACCATGATCGTCGTATTCTTCATCGCCTTTCTGGTCCTGCTCATCATCAAGCTGCTGCTCGGCATGGTTCTGCTGCGGTATTCACGGAACAGGTACGCCAAAATGAAGCGTAAGGAGCACGTGGTGGCGACGGGCCAAGAGGAACGCGAAATCTACGATGCCACAGGCAAGAGGGTCGGCGGCTACGGCCACATCGAGGTCACCGACGACCGGCGTAGGTGGATACACGCAGATGAGAAGGAGGGCCTGAAGGGCGGTAAGGGACGGGCCCCGAAGGCGGAAAAGCCGCAAGACGGGGACTACCACGGAGTTCAGCGGTACGAAATGATTGCAAAGAGGATTTGGTGATGGCGTTCCGGGGCTCAGCATTAGTCGTATAGCATGGTATAGCAGGGCATCTCGGGTGGCCTTGGCTTTTTCTTGGTTTTTCCATTGAAATGATACAAGCATTTAACTTCATGTGCCCACCGGTTGCTCTTTTTCTGTTTTTTGTTTTTTGTCCTGGCCTTGAGTGTCACGAACTCTAACTACCGCCATGGGCACTCTTCCTATAGTACAGCCATCACCGTCAACCCATCTCCGACGGTTGCGCCATTCTTATCCCGAGTCTTGTCTCCCATAAAGCCCAGGCTCTTTCTCGTCTCTGATAACAAAAACAGAAGACTTTATTCCTTCACAAGTGTTTTTTTCTATGAAAGCCATCGCTTTCAACCGACCAAGACAGATATTGGCACTTCTGCGTGCATCTGAATCAGTCCAGCCACTCCCGCCTAAACGACACGCGAAACGTGGCCAGCCCGAGACCATGTCGCTGATGACGGATTCCGCACTGCTCAAGAGGGCCGGTGGTAGATCAAAGGCCCAGGCCCAAGCACAGGAACTCTACGATGCCCAAAAGATATTGGACGTCATGGTGGAGGAGAGCACATGTAGCATCTGCTACGAACCGTTGCGTAGTATGCACGTCGCGCATTGCGGACACAGTCATTGTACACAGGTAAGCGGTCCCAGAGGAAATTGAAGAGCGGTCGTTTGACCAATGAGTGTGTAGTGCATCCGCAAGGAGTTTAGGGAGAAAGGGGAGCGTCGGTCCGTCCCGCGCGACAGTTTTGACCGCGAGTCTAAGATTAAGATCTACGCTCAATGTCCGACCTGTCGTGTCGAGATTGAGCTTGGCGTGAACGAAAACGACATTCTCTGTGTTCCTGTCACGATCGCGGTGAGTGGCTTGATGAATGATATGCGATTCCCTTGTCTAAGGGTCGAGCTGACAATAAGTGATCCAGGCAGAAAAGCAGTTGGCCCATCTTCGCAAGTGGTCACAGTGGAGGAGGTCCCAGGACGATGAGCTGCTAGCCCAGGGTGTGCCCCTTCCCGACACAGCTTGTCCGTGGCGTCGGCTCGCTATAGCGACTGGGGCCGGCTACAAGACCCGTTCTGAGGAGGAGGCCGAAGATGAAACCCGGTGGCTGGCCGATGAGGAATCAGAAGAAGATGAGCCCGAGTTCGAGGAACCCCGACCAAGAGCCCGAGAAGACGTCGTGAGACGCGCCCCAACTCCCAGTCTCAACACAGTCGCCTACGGTAATCGGTTCCCCGAAAGTCGTCCACCGGCACTATGGCCAATATCGCCATTGCCCGCCTCCTTCAGCTGGGGACAGAATGTTGCGCAGTCAACACCTACTACAGGGATGGCCTCGTCCCCGGCAGAGGCGCCATCCCAACCAGTCGGCTACTTGCCCATGGCCCCGAGTCCCTTTCCAAATGCCTGGCCAGCCCCTGAGTCGGGTCACTTCATATCCAACAGCTTGCCCGTCCCAATCGTTTATCACCACCCTCCGCCTCGCAGAAGAGGCACATCCCGCGAAGAAGAGTACCGTGTGGGTGCCGTCAACGGGGAAAGGGTAAGAGAACCCCCCTTTGCTTGGCCTGAAAAGCGGCGTTCAGTGAGCTGACTTGAAACCAAGCAGGGGTGAGTACAGATCGACAGTTGCCGTGTCTTGTCCAGTGTTGCCGATGTCGGAACTCCTAGGCTTTTTGGATAATAAATAGTGATACATATAGGCGTTAGGGAAACATATTACGTTATAGTGCAATGATGGAAATTATTCTCAGACATGCCTCGACGAGCAAAGGTCCTAGTAGAGTGAGCAGCGGAACGTAAATGCATGTCTGACCTAGTGGACGGAAACCATCCGCACACTAGCCCTAGGTCAAGCGTTCTGATTCCATCCCCACCGACACCTAGCCGTAAAAGAAGGGAAAAGAAAGCAGGGGGGCTGGTCGGCTTCGCTTGGCTCCCGACCTCTGTTCGAGTTGCCAGGCGGTTCATTCTACATGGTGCCCTGTTGACAACCCGAAAGCCATCAGTTCATGATCTTCAACACATGACAGCGGCTTCGGTGTCGATATTCTGCATTCTCCTTCTTCGAGTGCCCTGACTTGTGTGCGTGCTATGTAGCCATTGGGCCCCTGCGCCTTGAGGGAGAAGTCCCCGCCGGAAACGGACCATGAGCCAAGCGGTTTTGGCTCGTGGCGAGCTTCTGGGAGTTTAGAGTTTTCTCGTAGAATCCAGTGGTTCCAAAATCCCACTTCAAGAATGAGCCAGAAGCCAAAGGGGTTCTGAACGGCCATGGTTCTACTTTGTACCCTGCAGGTCTTTCTTGGACAGCTTTTGGTCAAACCATGCTGCTGAAGGAGTTAGGGCGGAGACCGCTTCCTCTGCCGTTGACTTGGATCCGTGCAGGGAAATCGGCTATGCCCCCTAAAGTCCTCCCACACAGAGCCATTCGTCACTCCACGACTGCTACCCTTACGACCCAGGGTCTTATTTCACTCAGGGATAGCGGTCGTCGATCCGGCTCCTCAGCCGTTCTACTCGGGCCTTGGCTGCTACATCTTCAGTCGCCTGGCCTCCCAATGCAATACGATGTTCACGGGGTATTTACTCATGCAACGGCAAGCTGGCAGCTTGTCAGATCTACTGTGATTGCATAGTTGCTCCCTAAGTTGTCATGAGGCTCGGATACCTCTGCCAAACTGGCCCCTGAAAATCACTAGCTATATAGCCCTTGTGGGCAGCAGCTCCTGCGGCGTCTACTATCAACACGACAGCCCCTTACGGAGGATTGCAAGCACCTTCTTCTGTACGTTATATGAAACCCGGGTTGTCCTCTTCCCGACTGCAACTGCAACCGTATTTTCATCCTCCTCCTTGTCTTCGTCCTCTCATTGTAGTCGATCACTTTGTCAGCCATTCCATCAGCAAACGCGATAACAAACTAGATACAGCGTATTACTACTGACAGTTTACTACCACCCTTCTATCTAATACTGTAACAACAGGAGTTACATCTTGTGTTGTCGTCGTTATATACCCAGCTGGTTCAGACAACGCCTCATCTACTCTCTCCTCGACACCGTTAGCATCTACAGCTACAACCTCTATGCTAGGCTCCTCGGCTTTGCTGAAAACCACAACAGTTCTTACAGCTGGTTTCAGAGGAAGCGTAAGTTCACGAGCTAGCTTCTCATACATCTTTATCTCTCGCCGGTTCTTCAAGCCCTATGCCCAGCCTCACCTTGCCCTCATCTATGGCAAAGTCAGCTAGCGCCTCTTCATCAACCATGTCTCTGGTTAGCGAAAGAGAATGTATCAGTCATGTCATATTTTGACTGTTTCCCGGTTCTCACACGTGTACGAGCACTTCTGTCAAAAATTGCAACTTTCCTGTAACAATATGCATAGGCAGGTAGGTTTTGCTCAAGTATGCAGTCCTCGGCTCAGGCTCGCTTCAGCACCTTACTATAGTACCAAGAGCGTAGTTCAGCCGCCCGTGAGAGATCCAGGGGGTCAATTCAATTAGATTTGGTTGTCGAGTGTCGGGTAGCGCAACGTCAAGACGATTGCTCCAATATACACGCCGTCCAGGTCCTTCATCTTACTGGCAAAACGTGTTGAATACTACCTGAAGGCTCCTTCAGTATGTCTACCTAGGATGGGAAACACTCTTGCTTGATAGGGAGTAGACTGACCCACTGAGGATTTCAGAAGGAAGTGTCCTTCCGGTGTAGTTAGCAGCCGCTCCGTGTCACTCTTCTGCAAATAGCTCCTTCCAAACTCTGCCCTTCGCAGCCATCGCAGGACAGACGTATTTACTTGCTTGCCATTTGATCCGATCCAGGTCACGCCACGCAGGACATGCGGAAGTCATGACACATCACGGAACCCTCCCTTCCCTCTCCTTGACGCATTCTAGCTTTGGCACGTCAATAGCCAACACAGCCTCCCGTCCCGTCGTCAGCCCAAACCTCAATGACACATTACCTCTATGTTTCTCGATCCCCGAACAGCAATTGTCTACTATCACTGAACAGTCTAATCCGTCTGCGTCGTTTTCGCAAATCCACTGCATAACCCCTCCTCCCTTACACAGCGCCGACTGTTCCCTTTGGCGAACGGGATCCGACGTCTCTTCCAAAGGCACGCGAAAGCCTTACTGTGGTGGGGTGTCAACATCAAACCGGCCACCATTGTTCAGAGAATGATCGCCCCAAACGAAGTCGGCGACGCCCCGGCCGCCGCTGAGCCAAGGACACCGGCGTCGACTCCGCAGTCACCCGGCACAGCGGCACCTGCCCATCAGTGCAGAGACTGCCGCGTGTCGTTTTGCCAGCCTTTGGGCTGTGGTCATGTCTACTGCAACGAGGTGTGTTTTACACTACAAGCCCCCTTATCCCAAGGAGGTAATCCGCGAGACATGTACTATGAACTGACAGCGCCTAGTGCCTCGGTCCTTCACACAACCTCGCGCCTGGCGATACGGGCTGCCCGGAGTGCGATCGCGGAAATGCGACGCATCCGAAGCCCTTGACGCCTGTAAGTGACTGATGTTTCTATCCTTTCGTAGACATCACTTCAATGGCCACGGCTGACCAACCCCATTGTCTTTTTTCTCTAGGAGCCCAAAGTCGAGCACGAACCCGACCACGAGCTTAGAGAGCGATACCTCAAGAGAACACGTCGACTCTCCTGGATATTATTGGCCATGCTCATCCTGAACATGGTTCTTTCGGTTCTTTTGTTGTATACGGGTGCCGGACTCGCCTCAACAGTCAGCCGACTCGGTTGTGTTAGACTCCCGTAGGCTAGCAGAAAAGGCGCTTTCCGAATAGTATTTCAGTAATTAGACGACGTGGGGATTGCCCAGACTGGGGGCTTGGACGGTGTTTGTTATCACAGCAGCTTTACCATACCCTACGATTAATATGCATTTCTATCATTAGGGACTCCATGTATATTTGGCTGCCTCCTCCTCGCCAATCAGAAAAGGGATCGGATTGAAACTCAAGCCTCACAGTGATAGGGAAACGCGATGCTAAAACTGCTTGATTTACATTTATTCCAATCATTGAGCCCTTGTTTCCATCGTGGTACACGTTATCATTTATGCATTTGATGTACAGTTGTCCCAGGACGCCACTACCGCTTCCCGAGCGGTGTTACAACCAACGCCCCCAAAACGCAAAATATTCACATGTGCATCGTTACTTCAATATACATCCCGGCCTACCGGAGACCAGCGCCATCTCCCTTCGAGACTCGTTCCCAGAAACGCCGAAGCCGCCACACCCTTCCAACGCCCTTGGTCTCCTCCCACTTCTTGATGCCCTCCTCTCGCTGGCGCACCTCACCCTTCCATACGCCCTCCACCCACTTCCTTAGTCCGTCCTTGACCTTCTCCTTCTCGATGGCTCGTCGCTTGGCGACAAGGGCAGGTGCGACTTGCACCATGCTCATGCCGGGGACGCATTCGGGTGGGAGGACAGCCCGCTCAACGAGGGCTTCGGCCGACGGCCGGGTGGCAAGGCGGCGGGAGAGTTGGATGGAGACCAGCGAGCGTGCCAGCCGGCGTGAGACAACCGAGGTGTGAGTCAGAAAGATGGAGCGGGCGATGAGCTCCGCCAGAGAAGGGCGCGAAGGGGAGGATAGTAGTGGCGGCAAGATAGCGCGCGTGTGACGGAGGCGATAGTGATGGAGAATCGGCGAGAGAGATAGGTGACGCAGGTGATGGTTGGCCTGTGCCATCAGCAAAGTTCAGTAATGATGGGGTCAACGGGGCTAATGGTGCAGAAAATATGGGCGGGATCGGGTACGAGAGAAAGTAGCATCAGGGCAAGAGAGGATTGGTTGTAAAGTCACGGGAACGTTGGATTGCCTACCCTCGAAGCGGACAACAGGTCATTGACATCCAGATAGCCGAGGATGTGCAGCATGATCTCGTTGGGAAGTTCAGAGATGGCACCCGTTGGGTGATACGGCGGTCGAAACAGCGTCAGGCACGAGGATGGAGAGGAGGCTTCGGGAACCACCCATTGCTGCTCAAAATGGGCCCCATCGTCTGCTTGGAAACGTGGTCGGGCATCAGCGGCCGCCGCATACGAGAAATCGAGCTGCGCGTAAAAGGCATGGCCAGGGCCGTGATCGCCGGCGGATACAGGGACTGCGGGAGATGACGAGCGTGCTATAGTAAGTTGGCGGGTAGAGGGGAGCAGGAGGTTGCCCGGGACCATGTCGTCGTGCATTGCGTCGTCCATGGCTAACCCAGTAGCTTTCAAGCGTGTGAATCAGAGTGAGCGAACTACCGCTCCGAGGAGCTCAACTACAGCGACGATGCGAGGATGCGGAGTTCTGCCAATGGCGGCTGTCGGCCTTTAGAAAGGCTGAACGTAGGTCACGGATTCGTCCCGGCGCGTTACAACCGCTTGTCACGACTTTGGCGGTTACTTCGAGGCCCGGTCCGTTGCCTGCCTGGTACCAAGCACAGGGTTGCGTGACCCAATCGCGCGAGAATGGGGTACACGCGAGGAAGAGAGAGGGAAGATGACAGCGCGCGAGCAGCGGTAAAGGCCAGGCGATAACGATTGACGTCGCGTACAGGGGACGAGATGCGCCGAGGACGTAGGGTCCAGTCGGTCAGAGTGCCGCGCGGGTCTCAGTTAAACAGGGCGCCTCGCGAGAAGACGTGTCTGCGGGCGCGTGCCGAGAGGTGGTGACTGGCCGTTCCAGACCCGACCGGCGACCGGCAGCAGAGACGCTTCGTAAGAGCGGAACGGGCGGAGAAGTGGCTTCGATTTCAGCGGACACCAATCGCAATTGTAGAAGAAGGGCGGCAGAGAACGGGAGGGGGCGCTTGTGATTGAACACCGATGAGAGGGGGCCACAATGATGTGCCTTATGCAAGGCCGGCCATCGATAGGAGAGCCGCAGGTTGAGGTTGGAATCTCGGCGGGGTATAAGGGAGACAGACGGCGACAGGGATGCCGTGTACTGAGACAAAATGCAATGTCGAAGAGGGGAATGAAATGACCTCGAGATGGAGGGGGCTTTGGTACTGTGGTGTTGACGCTATCGATGCCGTCGGCTAGAGTCAAAATCGACGGCTAGAAAGATGGATGAATGTTGTGTTGTTTCCCCAAAATCGCAGGCTCCGGGCATCCGAGCTGAGAGTGTCAGAGAGGTGTGACGATGTGGGGGCACCCGGTGCGCCTGCCTTCCCGCATGTCTGTCTACCTATCTGTGAGGGGAGTATCAGTGAGGTGAGGAAGGAGCAGCTTGCGCCTCCATCGTTCCAGGCTGCGTCACACGGCCCATGAAGGACCAGGAACAAGGGTAGGCGAGGGGAGGCGAATCACAGTGCGCGCCAATCAGCTTCGAGTGGCCCCTCGTGCTGTTTTGGCTACCGTAGTTCAACGGTCACGGGCGACAGTCTGAAGAGAGCGAGATCGGTACGTATCCTTGCCCCAAGCCATGTTTGGGGAAAGTGCTTCTCTACACTGCAGTTATCTGCACCATTTCTCCCGTCCCCCGAGACGAGACGAGCATGTCAACATTCATTAAGACGGAATAAGCCCGGCCGGATGTACATGGTATCGAGACCAGAAAATGGCGCACTGGTCCGGAAACACTACCCGGCCCGTGTTTGTCAATCGATAGTCTGGATGATGGAAACCTTGATGCTACTCCAGATGTTAGACACATGCACTGATTGGGACGCCTGTCCTTGAGACTTGAACGCCAATTAGGCCTGTTTGGTCCGCATCATTCATTCAGTATCGCCGCAGAACGTATGTGGCCCGGGGCATGAGATATCTGTCACATGCGGGAGTTGGGCAGGTGTTCGCCTCATTTGCACCTTCCTGCTTTGCTTCTCTCTCCCAGCCGGAGGTGCTTACATCTTTTTTGGGAACCTCTTTCTTCGCCCGATTGTTGAGGGGTGTCCCTAGTAGGAGGTCGGGGTCTGAGGTGGGGCGTGCATCTGGAGAGGTCCTCCGCAAGATTCCGGTCCGCTTTTTAGGTGGTTCCCGGTTCGGCTCTGAGCTCAACTGCGACTTCCAACGTCCTAATAGGTATCCTCCTCTCGTCTTCAAGCCACAACGGCGTCCTGCATACTCATACCTCGAATCGTTGAAAACGCCAGATGCAAGATGCTTTGACATGAAAAGCAGCATTGTCTTTCACGCTCGGTCGAAGACCCAATGTTTGCGAAATATCTGTTCTTTCGGCCAACTGTCGGCGTCGACCATGCCTAACTTCTACCCCTCGCCCCTGACGTGGATGTGGCCTCCCAATGGGCCGTCAACTGCTTGGCCGCTCCTCAGACCTGCTTGACGATGATTTATCCTGGGAATGAAGGCACCCCTCTCTTCTACCCAGGTATCTTGCCCCTAGACCGCGGAATTGGGCTTCCATCAACTGAAATTCCTCGCGGACCTAATTAAGCCTGAAGAACTTTGAACCATCCGCTAGCTATACGACTATATTCGCCAAATTTGCTGTTTTCGCCGCAATAGAACCCTTAAACCCGCGCTATTTCCCATGGCCCACTGCGCCTAGCCATTTGCGCCACCCGCAGGCTCTTGCGTCTCTCGGGATTTGACAGTGCGGCATATGGATCATCCTTTTCAAGCACTGAAGTTTTCCACCCGAGTGCCGTAACACATCGTCAGTGAGCCTGTAAGGCTACTTGACATGCAATTGTATTAATGGGTGAAGCAAACAGAATAGATGATGCAGCTCCCTGCAGACCTAAGGCCACCCCTTCATCAGGCCCACGTTGAACTTTCGCTACATCAATGGGATCTTTGAGTGCATAGAGCTACATCGGCTGCACTGGTCACACGGCATGATGAGCCATGAGAGCATTGGCGGCGGGCAGAAAACACAAGCCAAAACGCTTTCAAGTGCTACGAATACCAGATTCTGCCATCAGCCGTCTGACCTTGTCACCCTTGCCGTTATCCATGCACTCAGCTACCCACCTTCCCGCGGAGACCACATCGTGTGTTGTCAAATCTGCCTCGACTTGTGTTGTTGTGGGTGCGGCCCGTTACTGGGGCCCAATACCTGGAAAGCTCGCCTGGCCAACCATATTCTCTCCTGGTCCTCTTTGCGGCTGCAACAGAAACACGTCCGCTTTTATGGTCCAACCTCCAACCTCAACCCTTCACAATATCGAACCTGCTTTGTACTAGAATTGAAACGCTCATTACTGGGTTTCGTGCTAGACAGCCAATCTTGTGCCGAATCCGTTGGGCCTTGTCACCTTTACCAGGGCCGGCAGCGTAACTAAAGGTGCAAACCACCTGCGGCTTTCCTCACCGGTATGATCGTGGGACAAGGCACATGGCGCCTCTCAGCCCGGCTGCCCCCGCCCGAAATACACTCTGCTCATCTGTAGTTCTAGAACCTATCATCTTGTGATTTCCAAGGGTGGCGTGCTGACGTGCGTCTTTGCTGTCCGTCATTGGTCTTTATTCCGTCATTTTTGTCGACTGGGTCCAATCATGTTCCAGAGAAAGGCGCATCGTTTCTTCAACACATGATTCGCAAGGTTCCCGAGGATCCGGGTGACCTGCGAACGCCTTCTGGAAGCCCAGGGTGTTCATTGGCCTTGATTCACAGATTTCTTGGGTCAACCTGTCAAAGAGCATTTTGTATGCTCTCGAACGGTAGAATCGAAGCTCTTGGTGACGGGCATACCTCCCCGAACCACAGAGCACGGTGATTCTAGTGCTATATAATTTCAAGCTTATTAGTGTTTTCCATCATCACCACTTCCTAGCCGAAGACGTGCTCAACACATTGCTCATAGCCAACGGGCCGCCCCGTTTGCTCACCAGCTCCAAGTCAAGGTCGAGAGGGAGAACATGGCCGGCTAAGAGGTGACCTCACCGACGGCCACCTTCGAGCCCACGGCGGATCACTCTGCCTGACAATGATGCTGGGCCGCGAGAGTGGTCTGATCCACACCCTGCCGTGGTCCTCGAAGAGGTGTCCAGGTACCCCGCCGGGAAAAGTGTTGCCCAAGTCACCCAGGTGGCGCTGCCGGTCAGTCCCATTGCTACTTTTAGTTGAATGCACCTGCAGGGTGGTAGATCCGGGCCCATTGACGTTTACAGACGCAAGCCTATCCGGAAACGGTCCCCCGAAGTTGACAGCGCATCGCCAGTCCAAGCAAGGGATTCCCTACTCACGACCCCTGAACAACCCCCGATGGGTGGTGTTGGCAGTGAGAGGTGTTTGCAAGACCGGTTGACCCACCCATCGTTCATGTCCATTTGGATTCCGAGCCGATGTCGAAGGAATCTCGGTCAAAGGATTTGGCTTAACATGAAGCTCATAGGCGAGTCTAAGCTAAACATACGCTGGGCATACGCTGGGCCTGATTACAGCGAGATTTAGGGCGGTATACTTCTGGCTAGGCCAGATTTGCATGACCTTGTCAGATCATTAACCTCCTGACTTGATCGCTACCAGCAGTTGAAAATATGTCTTCTGGTGGCCTCACGCATTGTACCACACACGGGGAGAAGTCATCACGGAACATTTCAACGGGAATCGACTTCGTCAATCAACGAGCTACGGATGGAGATGAGAGCGTCAATCTAGTCAATCGCTTATCGCCGGGTAGCATTTTCCGGTGTTTTTGACAAGCCACATGTCATTCACTAAGAGGTTTAAGCCAAATTGCTGTGGTTGACCGTACTCCTACATCCTTGGACGGCAAACCAGTCTGCTTAGGACTGAAGGGAGTGGATTTAAGAGGGCCTCCATCAGGAGGCACTTGGAACATTACTACGGCCTTGGTACATGCGCCTCCTTCAGGCTTCGAACGTGGCCCGTACGCAATGCAAGGTGGGACGTTGGCCATGGCCAGCGGCCGGCCGCCACGTTGTGATGCCTAGGGCTCGAACCAACGCCCGAATACTTCCTTAGGACCGTTCTCGCCTCTCTTGTATTCTTTGCCTACCGTAGCCTGCGTCGGCTCGGTCACGAAGCCAACGGATTATCCGCACTAGGGCAAGCGGAGGGATGCATGTGAGGGGATAGGTACGGAAATTGACATGTCCCTGAACGGTTCAATTAATGTGCACTAGGCTGCATGGCAAACAACAGCCTATGGAGGAAATATGTACGGACACCTCTCCCATAAGGCAAAGACGAAAGGAACACCCCCCTCCCTCCGCGGAAGTGGCCCATGCATAACCAGGATGTCAGCGACGTCCGATTATTCGTCAACGATGAAGTCGATCGAGTCAGAAAACGGGCTTCCGGCTCTGACAGGTCTGGATCAAAGTGATTAGACACTATGCTGATGGTATGTTGAGCCGGCCTCGCCCATGGCCTTCTATCTTTCTTTCTGCTCAAGTGGCTGCAGTGGTCCTGAGCTTGCGAGGTAGCTGTTCTCTATTGATATTTGTGCGTAGTCTACTCTCGCAGAGGGTCATCTCCAGCCCCCTACGTCCAATTTGGCTCAGGTAGACTGAATATGAGGGAAGAAAATGGTAGGAAGGTGATGGATGGGTCGAAGGAGTATGGCGCCTTTGCAAACATGCCACATTGATGACGTCCCATTCTGAGCTGCAGGCAACGGCCGGGGGTGGTCTTTTGGAGAGACCCTCGGCCAGCTCTAATGGCTTGTTGTTCAGACTCTCTTGAACATGTGCTCTTCGTGGTATCCCTTTCGTATGCAGTATTGTGGGGAAACTAATGGCCACCCTATTAACGCCGAACAAATACAGCCTGGACTCGATGGTTCATGCCGGCTTCCACCCTCGCCAAACCGTTCCCCTCCAGGGGTAGCGGTCAAACGTCACTGACAGTCTAACCTCATGGGTGACAGTTGTCTCGTACAGGATGAAAATGAATTCGTCGTCGAGCGTACCTAATGAATAAAGTAAACAAAACTTGGACGGCGGGGTGTGTGTAACAGTGAAGCTCCACAGCGGCCGCACACAACATGACCAAGAGACAGCCTTGTCTTCCTAGCGGGAGGCTAAAAGCGCTGCCCCGTCGCTCTAATCAAGCCCCTAGGGCCGACTCCAGGGTTGTTCCTGGGAGACGGAATCTGCAAGTCTTCTGCAGCAAGGCACACTTGCGCATCATAACCTACATGAGGTTCTCGTTGGAAAGTGGAGAGATGTCGTCCGCCTTGCGTTCGTAGAATACTGCAGTTGTGCTGGTGCAGTGAGGGATAGGGGTGTTACAAACTGGGAAAGAGGAGCAAATTGGCGTTAAAAGACAAAAGTCGTACCTGATGAAAAGCCGTTTTTAAGTCCAGGAGTTTGCGGACTCAAAATATCAAAACGGATGACAGGTCGACCACACTCTCAGGGGAAAGGGGAGCATGTTACCCACCAACATGGATCCTTACCTGGTCTGGACAGGCACAGGATGTGTTTCTTGCCAGCGTCTCATTATGTCCACCCACACCAATTCTCCCTTGGTCACTCTCATTGTTATTCATTTTCCCAAATCAGATTAGACCAACAGTTACCATCTATTTCCCTAACACCCTTGAAGCTCTTGCCATATTCTTCTTAAGGAAACTGCAATGCTCGAAAGTGGAGAATTATTGCTGGACAAGATCCTTTGGCAGGAGGCTTTCGACGTCACGCTAAACGTGGCAAGCAGACGTCCTCAGATTTCTGCAAGCCTCAGCATTTAACTGCGGGATAGCGGGACAACTGGTCGAATATGCGGTCCGAGATTGCCATGTCCACAGCAAGTAGATGGCGAACTCGGCGATGAGGCAAAATGGGGTAGATCCGGGAAAGCACTTCATGGCAACTAAGGCAATAACCCCCGCGAGCTCCTCATATCATTGTATATCACTTCCACATTCTCTCAGAATCATACAAGTCGTCTAATAAAACGTCGTCTCGTTCGATGTTTGAGGGGGCGTGTAAGTGAAGGTGAGTGGTCAAGTTAAGTTTGTCCCCATGTCTCTGATCCCCAACAATTCGGACAACCACACGAGCTTGAACCGTAAGGTATGCGGCAAGTGCATACTCATGTGCGTGAGTACGTGGAAAGTGTAGCGTGACGTAGTGTTATCTGCGCGTGTTTGGAGACATCGTGACAACACATAGTGCGGGTCCGAAACAACGAGCTCGAGATTTTGGAAAAGTATAAGTTAGCATAAACTCCCCGCGAAAGAGAGTAACATGCATGGAACTGGTTTAGAAGATGTATGAAAATCGAAAATAAACGCGGACGCAAAGCCAGTGCGGAGTTGGGGAAAATTATCAGCGATATCAACATCAAAGCAACATACAAACGATCACAAAACGAACGATCCACCGTTTAGACAAGGAAAACGGACCAGATCGTACCATCTCACCTTCCGAGCCGAACCGGTGAATCAACGTCGAAAAAGCGCACCCCCATTACCCACACCCCCGAGCTAGGCCAACAAGAAGAGGCCACCGCTGCTGCCCAACCGCTTTTGCGTCGGTGGAGGAGGGAAAAAAAACAAAAGGAAAAAGAGACTTCTCGATCGCAGTTGCGAACGACACTTCTTGTTCTTGCTGCCGAACCAGACTGCCAGGCCACACCACTGCCACTTGCTGCTCGGCGGCACTGGATTAGTACAGCAGGTCTCTTGCGCTGGTCAGTTTTCCGTTTTCAACCAGTTCGTTCTCTATTTCTCACACGCCCCTCCTTCTCACGTTGTTCATCCCACACGTCTTCACCCCCATGACAACAGCAAACCCCCTCCAAGCCAGAAAAGCTACCCCTGAAGAGGAGGGGCCATCATTGGACAAAAGTGACAAGAAGCATCACTGTGTACAGCATGGTGTTGCATATTGTAGGGGGGCAGTAGGAGGGAGGGGGGAGGCAACATGGAAGAGCTGAACGAAAGGGAAAACCAAAGGGGACAAAACATAAATAAAAGATGGCTAACAAACCTCTGTTCTGAGCTTCAGGTCCAGCACCTTAGCATCAGTGACTTCATATCATATCCGAGACCCCGGAACGAACCACTTCTACTCCTCTCGCTTCTTCGCTGCTTTCTACTCCTCTCTTCCTCCTAGTCTCCTCCATTTTGTTCCCCACTACATCTCTGCGCATTGGCGAGCGGGTTTCTTTCTCAAGCCAAGCAAGACGGACCGGCCCGCAGAGGGGAAGAAAACAAACGTTGCCGCAAAAGAAAAAGCAAAACGACCAAGAGAGCGACAACGACAGAGAGAGAGGGGGAGAGAGGTAATACAAGAGAGAGAGAGAGAGAGAGAGAGAGAGAGAGAGCGAGGGCAGAAAAAGGGGGGCCCGAACGAAAAACCAAAAACCCCCAACGAACCAGGAAAAAAGACGAAAAAGAAAAAGAGGAAAAGGAAAACCATGTGTTACTTCTATCAAACACGCTGGGCTTGCGGATATTGGAGATGGGGTCAGTTCAAACAGCAGTGCAACAAGGAATACCGGACGGGCGAGACGTGCGGCCTGAAGCTTGTGTTCGAGACCATCATGGAGCCGGACAGATGCAAGCTGTGCTACGATATGGACAAGAAGCACCGGCGGCTCGACAAGATGAACAAGGACATTGAGCGCTGGCGCCGCGAGGGGAACCGCAGGGCGACCATCGAGCGGACAACCATCGAAGCGCGGGAAGTCGAGCGCCAGATCCACGAAATGAGCACATCGCATTGGAACAGGGTTACGCTGGCAAACTGAGACGATCGTCGATTGTCCGTGGATGTTTCGAGCGTGGCGAGGATGAGGGGGTTCTGAATAGGTATGTTGAAACTCTTTTTCTGGCCATATTTCTTTTGCTCCTCATTTTCTTTCCGAGATTTTCCCCATATCCAGGTCCCCCTCGTTTGCTGTATCCTTTTCTCTTTTGTGCGTGTGTGTGAAGTGAGGTGGGAGTGGCGGCAATGCTGCTCAGGGGTAAACCGGTTTGGGGGCCATAAGAGGTTTGCTAACTTGGTTGTATCAGTGGTCCTCGAATCCTCCAATGCTAGAGACGACCGGCGGAAGAGGAAGGATAGCAGCGCAGGAGCGTTTTTGGGGTGGTGATTGGGACAAGAAGACGAGAGAATCAGGGGGAAGACCAGTCTGGGCGGGACTGGAGGGTTTTCCCAAGTTGAGCCACGTAACAGCCGTTCATTCGTTGCTCTTTAGCATTCTTTTTTCATTTGGCCTTCTTCCGTGATTAGGCTTGGGACGGACGGTCCTTTGGAAATTTCCAGAGATAAAATTCTGGGACGCAACTACTGTACACTCGATTCAATAAGAGGGGCATTTCTGCTGTACGATTAATTCGCTTGTGCGTGTGCGGACATTGTGTGCGTGTACTAAAGACCGCTCAGATGTTTTCGTTACGGTAGGCCGGCCCGCCACTTAGACGGCGACAGGGACATAAAAGCTGGCCCCTCATTATCGCATGCCTCTTGCCCATGTCTTCCTGGACCCTTTCCCTGTCATGCTCCCCCGCCGTGACTTGGCGGCGATGTATCCATTTGTCGCGAATGCCACCAGAGGACAAACCCGAGAAAGTCGAAGTTGCCAGTCGAAAGGTTCAAGCACTTAAGGAGGGAAAAAAAAAGGATGAGGCGGTCTTGCTCCGGAACATGGGCTGAGGTGACCGGAGTACAAGATGGTCCTCCCACTTTTTTTTTCTGCACAGCTGCCCATCGAGCAGGTTTTGGCGTGCCTATCGGGCAAGCAAGTCGCAGAAAGCGGACTCCCCCGGCGAATGAGGACGGAATACGATTGCTAAAGGCCAGTGGGAGCAGGCGGGCATTATGTCGATCCATTCAATGCACAGGCAAAGTACGTCAAAACAGCGGGCGGTCCTCCGGCGTGTCGTTTAGTCTTTACTCCGCCCGTTGTGTTCCGTCTTTCCGTGCTGCAATGGCAAGCTTGTGAAGTCTGCGTCCAAGAGGGACGTCATTAGCCCTCGCGTGCCATCGTGTAGCGAGTAAGATGAGAGCTCCGCGGGCATTGGATCACCTCCAAGCCTTCCCTTGTGCCCCTCTCCCGGCTTCAGCTCTTAGCATTGCACTCAACCAGGAATCGGGGAGCGTACCAGTCATCTCACCCCAGGACAAAGTGGAGGAAGGGCGCGGGAGGACCAGAGACTAGGGCCTAGCGTAGGGGAGACCTCTCAGACTCAGACCGGGGACAGAAACGACCGGCGAGCAGCTGGTGGGCTGTGTCGGGCTTCATGGGATGGTGACTCGGAGGCGGCCCCATTCGGCCGCAGCAACCACCCCTCCCTCTTCATGTCGTCCATCCCACCTCACTTCCAAGGTACCATTTCCTGGACTTGTCTCCGCCAATGAGCTACGGGAACCGCACAGACTCCCGCACAACCCTGAATGGCGGGCATCAAGAGTCTTCAACATGAGCCTCCAAATGCTTCCCTCCTCTACAAATGTCGACGTTACCCTCAGGTCCCGAAAGTCGGCCGAAATCCAAACTAAAAAAGTGGTCGCTCCCGGGCTATGACCATGGATAGGATGCAACATCCCTTGCTAAAGGGTCCACACTAGGAAAGGTAAACATCACCCGGACGTGCACGTGGCCATCTTTCAATGGGCTAAGCAACCCATGGCCTGGCGCTGAAGAATACTCGAGGCGCATTTCATTGGCTCGCTGCGGTGCTGGGCCAGGGCGGGGGCTTCAAAGTGGGATGGATGGAATTTTTCATTGATTACTTCGTGGTCTTTTGGGTCCATCGTGTCCACCTTCATCATAAATCTCGTTGTTGCCCAGGTGTTTTATACAAGGGTTTTCGGACCACGGACAGGGGTTCGACATAGGAAAGGCAAAAGCGACATGTGAGTATGGGTGCGTACTACTATAGTAATGTGTTGTATGTATGTGTGGGGTGAGGGGGTTGAAATCATGTATCTGCGGTGCTGTGTATTTGGGGGGGGGGGGTATCGAGGGAAGCGGAAAAAATGTCGTCACTCCAAGCTGATTTGTCCCATGTTGCCGTAATCCGACGGGACCCGGACCTTGTGTCGACCAATACGAAATCTTTGTAGGAATACACGTCGCAGAAGAATGGGAGAGCGACTTAGCCGCTCTGGTTGTATTCTTGGGCGAACCCACCCACCCAAGAAAACCCCAGGAGAAAATGATTCATGACCAAGGCGTGTCATACCATTGCCGCTGCTGCATCTGCAAATGTACCGACAAGGGGCTTGTCCGACTCGGCCTTCAGTGCTGGGACGCCGCGTTGCATTTCGATCGTGTCATCTTCCTGGGGAAGCCAATCCACTTGGACACCAGCTGGGGCCTCGTCCTTGGACGCCAGCTTTGAGAGGAGGTGTTGGTACCGCACAATGCGGGCTTCTTGCCCTGCATACGCAAACGTAGTGGGCGCAGGCCGATGTGCGTGATCCTGCGGGGCAATCTCGAAAATATCGACCATGTTGCTAGGAAGACCGATGTTAGCATTCCCAGTTCTGGCATGAGAGCGAGCCCAAGGGCCCGGAGTTTGGGTCAGCAGCGTCACAGTACGTACTCGGACGTCTTCGCAACAACTCGCTGCAGAGCCTCGGTCTCTCGCTGCACCTCCATTGGGTCTTCCTGTCCGCTTACGCTTTGCTCCCCAAAGCTTCCATAGTGCACGTTGTTTGGGTCGTCGTAAAGCAGCCGCGATTCTTCGTCCTAGTTGAGTCCATCAGCAACTGCATGCTACGCTGCTAGTTCGCCAGGTGAAGAGTAGCCCACCTCATCGTAGACGTCCTTGTTTCCCCGCCCGAGGCATGACGCACAAATGCCCATCGTGATCAAGTCGTTGTCGTCCGCTCCCTGGTCAAGCTATGCCGTATCGTCGGTGGAAATGTGACCCCGGCGCAGATACTATGGAGAATATTAATAGTGGATTATCATAAAAGAGTGGAAGAAGCGCAGCAAACCGGCTTCGTGCTGTAAATCGATGCCGAGGAGGGCTGGTTTGATGGCGCGTGTTGTGGTCATGATGCCGTTGGCAGAAATGGCAAGATTGCGACGATGAGATGACGTTCTGGATACGGAAGGCGGTCACGGACGCGGCACGGATAATCTGAACTACCGATCCCGCCCCATAGCGGGACGGGACGGGCAGCGCCGAGCTCCACGGCCAGTTTCTGTTCTTTGGGACGAAAATGTTGGAGGACCCGGCATTCAGTTCGAAACCTGGACCTTGCACCGCCAACCCATAATCGGTTTGTTTACTCACCCGATCCTGCCCAAAGTGGACAATCGCCAAATCGCCAGTGGCTCACAGCTGCGATATACACCGGGCATGGCATACCCATGGTATCGCAGCTGATTATTGCATGGATCGCATCATGCAGCCCTGACCGCGTTGCGCCGAGTTCTCTCACCTGACTGCTGAATTACCGTCCTAGCAGCGGGAGAGTTGAATCCGGGTCTCCCTTCGGACACGGGCTTCAATATTAGACCCTGTGTTGCTCCTTTTTCCTCTTCTTTTCTCCCTGGTCCCTAGGAACGGTTGACGCTGCAGACTATTGACCCAGAAACCCCCTGGGAATTACCAAGATCGGCGGGACAGGGCCATTTTTCTCTCATTTTCCTTTTTTGATTCATTTCTAGCTTACTGAACATCCAAGCAGATGACAGCTCTGCAACGGTGAGAAATGTGACACAGCTCCCTATGAATCTTTGCAACCCGGGAAGTCTCCGGTTTTATGCACCCTTAGTCCATTGTGCTTCGTGGAGCAATAGGTCGCAATACAGGGAAACAGCATTCCTTCCGTGATGGCACAACCGGCATCGCGAAGTCTTCCTTGACTACCTACATCTACAAGCTCAGGTAGGTCGAAAGTGTATATAAACCAGTGTTCTTTTTTCCAGATCCCTATTCCTAGGAACATCAATCACCACTCATTCAAGCTAGATTGCGAAAAGACGTCTAGCAACCAATACTCTACGCCCCCAACTCCACAACGCCCATCACTCTACCTGTCTATATCGCTCACTTGTCCACTACAACAATAAGTTCGCAATGTTCCACCAAGTCAACTGGCTGGTTCTGGCCATCCTCTCCTGGGTATTACTCTCGACAGCTCGCCCCGACAACCTCAGAGGCCGCACGCCTCCCGTCTCAAACACATGCGCCTGCTTGCCTGTATCAGAAGGCACAACAAGCATATCCACCAAGACCGAAACCGTCCATGAGACCATCTATCAGAGTGCCTCTGTGATCAGACAGACCGTCACTGCAACTGTTACAATTACTCGCACGCCGGTGGTCGTGACTGAGACAGTCCGCGCTACAAAGTCCGATGACGAAAAGGTGACTGTTACTTGCACCGAGGTCATCAGCGAAGGTCCCGATGGCTCCGTTACCACCGTAACCAAGCCTCCTGTTGATAATGGGTACTCGAAAACGAAGACGCGCACCTCCAACGACGGCTCCGAGACCCAGCCGTCTCACCACAGTGATGATAGCGAGGCTACCCAAGCAAATAGCGGTTCTGCGGCAGGTACTCCCACTGGACCCGGCGGCGGCAAGCCTACTCAATCTGCTGGCGGCGGCGGCGACAACGGCGCCGGACCCAAGCCGACTTCAACCCATCACTGCAAACACTGGGACGGCACCAAGTGCGTCAAGCCGACGGTCGCGTCCGACCTTACCGTCGTCACTTCCACCGCGGTTGTAACGACCAGGACCAAAGGCACGACGATCGAAAGCGCCCTGCCCACATATGAAGTCTGCTCCGTCTCGGTGGCTCTTGTCACCGTTTACAATACTGTTACAGCGACCGTCTACCAAAGTGGTCCCTCACCCGCGACAAGCCCGGTGCATTTGCCTCGTGCGCCATCAGCGGTGGCCGCGGGATGGTAAGATGTTCGTTCAAGTGGAACTCCGAGCATGTGACATGGATGGGGATCTCAGGGGAGCACATAAATCTCCCCCTAATATGGAGGGTAATGGTGAAAAGTAATGTTTACTAGAGTTAAAGAGTTTCTCAATAATTGATCATAATTCGTCGAGAAGCTCTGATCAGAAGAAAGTGGCTTGGGACGTCGTATTATGAACCTGAAATAAAAGTGTAAGTTACAAATAGTTATACACCACAAAGACGTCTATTTGCCGCTAATAGCCAGCAGGCACCCTTCAGTCGAGGAGTAACAGCGTGGGAGACGCATCGTCATGAACTATAGCGGAAGCCCATGAAGTCGTCTTCATCCTCGTCGTCCTCGTCGTCCTCTTCCTCTTCACCAACCGCTTCAATGTTCTCATTTCCGGTGGGCTCGGCAGCCTTGCCGATGAGTTTATCGGAAGGCGCAGCGGTGCCCGCATCGCTCTGTCTCCTCAATGCCTCACGTTTCTCCTTTAACCTCCGAACTCTGGCTTCAAGCTCCTCCATGTCCTCAAACTCCGTCTCCAAAGCCCTTGTAGCTTCCTCCTTCTCATCCATGAGGTCCTTCTCGGAAGCAAGACGCCTCTTTTCCTGTTCTTCTTCTTCCGTCTTTGCCGCCGCCGCCGTCTCCTCCGCAGTCATGGCCGGGGCGGCAATCACAGCATCTTCCGAGTACGGCGCTGTCGCTGCTGCAATATCCGCTTCAAAGGCCGCCCACTCGTCTTCGTCCACCTGATTTCCACTGAACCCAGCCTTCGACGCTGCGCCAATCTCTTGTGCAGGTAGTGGCGCTACAGTCGCGCTTTCCAACGTCGCCTCCTGCGGAATCAGCGGCGAGGGGCCGACCGGTTGCACTACGGGAGTCGAGTTCGAAGATGTCCCGTCCTTGTACGCTGGCGTATGGGGCCGCGAGGGAATCTGTATTTCGACGCCCTGAACAGGTGTTGTCGACGTCCGACGATTCAGTGACGGCGGTGTGAGAGTCACGTCCTTGGGGTCTCGATCCGAATCGCCGAGGGACAACCGTGCAGGCGTGCTCATATTGGTCTTGCTTCGCTTCTTTCGCACAGCATCTGTCGTATCCTCTTCTTCCATATCCTCGTCCGAGTCATGCTTCCGCTTGTTCGACGACGCGCTGTCCGCAGGTGCCAACCCATTCGTGTCTGCGGAGGCCTGTTGGACAGCTTTGAGTTTTGCCGCGTGTCCTGGACCACGGGCATGGGCGTCCCAGAGTGATTCTAACTTGATTGCCTCGTGGCAGAGGGTGCAAAGAAGCTTGCCCGCATCTGAGTAGGCGGCATGAGGGTGCTCGATTCGTCTGGCAGCGCGCTGCTGACGGAGGAGGGATCGGACGTCGGCCATGATGGGTATGGATGCGTCTTCGCGACACCTGGTTGTGTACAGCTTCCCCTCCAATGCGTTGGGGGATCGCGGTTGCAGTCAATGGCTTGTTGATGGTGAAGAATTTCACAGGGGATGAAGTCATCCTTTTGCTCAAGATTGGAGCAAGCGACCGACGCGACCGACGCAGCGCAGCTGTCAGCTGGGGAGTGGAGGTAACAAGGCGCAAGTGCCAGGTGAGCGCACTGACACCAGTCCGAATCCGGAACAGCGGGGTTGTGAAGGAAAGACCTGCCGCCGCTACCCCGGGGGTGGCTTCCAGTGTCGGTGGATGGTTGTGCTCACCACCGCACGCGCTGGGGTCAAGTTCGCGGTCTTCAAGGTCGCCAGCACCTGTGCGGATTGCTGCGTCTAACAATCCACCAAGAATCCCGGCACAACCTACACTACCTTAACCTTCCGTTGCAAAGACAAGACCTTTTTCTCCTGTAAGATTCTGCGAACGCACGCTGGACGATGACCGCTCTGCTTTGCTAAAGAACTCCACACATCCCGACAACTATCTTTTGACACCGACATCGCCAACATGGCCGACAACCCAGAGGAGCCATCGCAGAATGCGCTGTCCTCAACATTTCCGAATCCGCCTCCATTCTGGAGGCAGTTCACGCCCGAAAACATATCCCGTATGGAAGACCTTCGCAAAGCCCAGGCCGCAAAAGATGGCGTCGCAGTCAAGGACCTGCCCGTCCGTCTACCAGACATTCCTGAAGACCTCATGCACCTTCAACCGCCAGCCGAACCAGCAGCAGGCACATGGAGAGTTCTTGGAGGAAACTACACTGTACGTTGCTAGCCACGGTGGTAACATCAAAACATGAGTAGACTAACAGTCTGCGTAGCTCGATGACAAGCTTCCTTCGTTAGAGGAGGGCGAAATCCAACGACTGGCGCCGGCGCACTCGGATGAAAAGGACGGGAAACCCGTCGACCGGGCATTCGAGCTCAAGAAGATGGCTAAGTCTCTTCTATTGAGCTTTTTGGAGCTTGTCAGCGTCATGGCGACGGTGCCCGACGACGTGAGTGCCCCCCTCCCCGGGTTACCAATCCCGTACCCTCGCTGACTTCAAGTAGGGCGCTGCGAAGATCCAGGACCTGCGCACCCTCCTCATCAACTTTCACCACCTCCTCAACGAATACCGACCCCATCAAGCTCGCGAATCAGCCATCGCGCTGATGCAATCGAATCTCGATCGCACAAGGGCAGAAACAGCCGCCATTCGGGCTCAAGTTGACAAGGCGAAGCGGGTTCTCGAGGGCCTTGGCAGTATTGAGACGCCCAAGGCACCAGAAAAGATTGCCTCGGCCGTTGACGGTGAACTGACCGCCAAAGAGGTGGAGGCCTTTGGCAAGGTTAGAGAGCAGGAGGTGTGGGCGGATGCAGATGCGTTGTTTCTCTAGCGGGGAGATAGTGACGAGTTGCCCGCCGCCGCGCTGCTGAGGGCTATCATCGAGCGTTCCTTCCCGCTTTACGACGATGTAGAAGAAATGTTTAGGCGTTGGGAAGAGAACCAGGGAGGGTCGCAAGCATAGATACCCAGTTTCAACAAAAAGAGCGAGATTCAGTCGATATCAGTAGACGGTGGCTAGTAGTTTCGAGTTGACTGACGAAGGTCATGACAAAAAATAACCAGAAAGGCACATCATGAATTCATTCTCGGCTGGCTGATGCCGGCGTGCTAACCCTAAGTTACATACGGCAGCATAAACGTCCCACTCCACCTCTGATGACAGAAGTTTCCTCCCAAACTATTTTACTTCAAACTTATCCTGCGGTGTCCTGATTCGCCGCCTTACATGACGGTGCAAGGGATGGGAATGCAGCAGCACTCGTACCCGTCGCACTCGATGCACTTTGTCTTGCCGCCCGTGGCCTCGGCGGGCTTGACGATGCTGTCGACGATGGAGGTGGCGGCACTGCCGGGACCGTTGCGGTTGACGAGGCCGGAGGAAGCTGAGCCGCAAGCCATTGCGATTATTGTGGTCGGTGTCTTTTGGGGGGGGGAAGCGGTGTAGAAGGAGGTAAGGAGGTAGTCTGCGACACTATTGTCAGTTCTTGTCTTCGTGAACGAAGCCAAGTGACGTCACGTCAGGGGCTAGACCTACAGTCGGTGTTGATCGGATATGGATTTGTCTCAATTGAAGAACTGAATAGTATCGAAGTGTTCGTCTTCTGGGCAGGTGAAATGGTGGGAGAAGCTCTGATCAAGTAGTCTCCAAGTCGCAGTCGGCAACCATCAGACAAACATTCCAATCTCTCTCTCCCCCTAAAGAAAAAACGGTCCAGACCCAGTCTCAACACAGCCTTAAATAAAGTGCCACCCCTTCCCCCCCTATCCAATGCTTGAACTTTCTCCAAGGTCCCGTGTTGCTAAATCCAGCAGAGTTGTCGTCATGGCGTGGTGGGGCAACTACGCACTCAACACCCCCTGCTGTTGTGGCTGAATGGGATTCGTCGAATGGGAGACTCGGGTACAAGTCACTGGACGGGAGGTGGGAGGTCGCACCTAGCAGCAATTGGTTGGCTGTAGTGGCCTTAGCGTGAGCAGGTCAATCTCCTATAGGTACCAGGTATTACAGTTGCTGGCCATCGACAACTCTCTGTTTCAGCATTCTTGTGGGTCGAATAGGATGACATGCCGAGCCCAACATACTCAGAGCTGCATGAGACGGAGACGAGATCTTCGCATAGACCGGAACATCTCACAGGCGGCCATATAGGTAATAGAGAAAGCATGGTTATAAGCGCGAGTACAGGACACCGGAAAGGACCGACTGTACATCGCCAATGGCCCAAAGTCTATCGCGAGGCCGATCAATCTAGATGTGTCCTGTTCTGAGACCTGAAGGTGACTTTGACAGGTCCGAGTCGCAGCATTGACATATCCTGCTTTTGCCTACGGCTAGATTTACCAACGTGGTCATTAAGTAACAGGGTCTCACAAAGATGAGTGTTTGTATGCTCGGAGGACACTATCCGATTGTGCCCGAAGCGATTCAGCTAGATAATAAACTCCATAATAAATCCCAATGGGCAATGGTCAATCCTCTCCTCTGAGAGCGGTGTTTTCACCTCTCAACCCGTGAGCTCGTGGGGGAAAATAAGTAAAAGAATCCCACCGATAGTTATGTACCGCGAATCAGAGCCTATGTGCTTCATCAACGTCACTTCTATCCCTCTCTCATCTCGCATCGATCATGCTGACGGCGCCACGCCTTGGGCGCTCTGAGGAGCCGCAGGCGGAGGGCCATCGCCAGGCTTCCCGCCGACTGACGGCTGTTTCTCCAACAGTTGGCTGAGGTACGTTAGATCATCCCTTGCGCGAGGGTCCTTCTCTAGAATGCCCCGAATAACATCCCATTCCGTCCGTGACATTTGATAGGCTTGCGGCAGGAGGAATTTGACCGTGGGACTGTTGATTAACGGACCGAGCACCTCCTGTGCAAGGACATGACCCTGTTGCTGACGTTGTTGCTTTTCAGCTTCAGGGCCGCGGTTCGCTACATAGCCTGCAGGAGGCTGGTTCGGCGGCACGACCTGGTGAACCCCTTGTGATGGGTGCTCCTGTGTTACGTGGCTGTTGTTACCGATGGTGGCCTGGCCCGGTTGCTGGAACGGTCCCTGAGCAACAGTAGGCGAAAACGCTGGCCCGGAGACCGAGGGATGCCTTGGAGGGAAACTCGTCTGCGTAGGAGTTGGCGTGTTGGCGACGGGAGATTGGGACACGGCACCGCCAAGCTGAGGTTGCCTGGGACTGTTTCGATACACAAAGACGGCCAGAAGCATTGGCTCCGTTCTCATCTGAGGCACGAGGTTGTCGGAAAAATTGAGCATGAACTCGGGAACGTTGCCCTGCCCGGGAGGGACGGGTACAAGGTATGTGTCCCTTACATTGCCAACGCCTTTGTCCCCAACGACGGCATACCGCTTCTTGGAGACGAAGTAATCGAACAGAGATTGGAACTCGCGCCGGGAGCCCTCGGAGGCTGGGGACACTGCCACGACGACAATATCGGTCTGGTCAGCGTATCGCAAGCCGCACAGGTATTCGATAGCTTTTTGCTCATCTATGCGCCCTGCTACCGCGAGTCTCTTCGGAATCAGACTGGTCCAGGGCAACCCGATGGTGTTCGACAGGTTAGCCCCGCCAACGAACTTGGCTGAGGCTGGAAAGTCGGCAATCGAGCTCATGACCAGATGACCACGCCAAATCACGTCCGGATCGGTCTCATCTGTGGGCGAATAGGGCGGGGAATCCGTTTCTTCTTGAAGAAGCCGGTCCACATCGAGGTCGACTCCGGGTCCATGGATTGGCGCTGATGGCCGGCGGTTGTGGGCGCTCGTAGGCGACTTGACAGTTGCGTACACTTTGTTGATATCAAAATCGGGGTGCTTGGGCGAGTGTCGAGCTCTGTGAGTATCGATATGCAGTCCCGAGTGGGCTGAGAGCTCGACTGGGTTCTCGGGATTTGATTCACCCCCCTCTCGCCCGCTGGGTCGTCGAGCGAAGGCTCTTCCATCGTCGTTTTGCTGGAAGGAATCGGTCTCCACAATCTCCTCGCCTTTGTGCGTTCTGCGGACACGAGGGCCGTCCTCGGTGATCAAGATGGACTGTTTCTCTGAGATGGCCTTCAGTTGAGCATTAGCCTCTTGCCTCTCCTTGGTAGCCAGCTCGTCGGCGGTCATGGTAGCCAGCATCGGTGGTGAAAGAGTACGCTTCAGCAGTCGCTTGGTCAAATCGCCGTTCATCCTCATGTTTGCATACAAGATCCTTGCTTGCGCCGCATACTGGCTCCGATCTGGGTGTGCATCGTGAACTGCGCGTTCAATCTCGAGAGCTAGACGCTCCGCTTTCGCCGCCACATTTGTGTCCTTTGGGAGGGTGACGCTCTTATCCTTGACGGCGACGGTGAGGATACCGGCGATGGCCTTTTGTAGGAGATGTGCAGGGCCCTTGCGGTCTTCTTGGAGATCCGTAACCTTTGCATCCAGGTCGGCTGGCGCAGTGTAGCTGACGATGGGGGACGCCTCGGGCTCCAATACTTTGCGCTGTTTGGGCGCTGGTGTCTGGAGCAGGTTTGTTAGCGATGGCCAGTCAGACCAGTTGAGGGACAATGTCTTACCTTGGTGTCCTTCTCGAGAGTGTCCTCTCGTGCCTTGCGCTTGCCCGTGGTCGCCTTGGAGGCGCCACCGTCCTTCTTGTCCTTCTTTTCCTTGTTCTCCGAAGGCGCTGGCGAGTCTTCGGCTTTGGTGCTTCGCGTGTCTTGCGACAAGTCCTCCTTGGGATCGCTTGCGCGCTTTCCACCCCTGCCACCCTTCTTCTTTTTCTTCTTCTTCTCATTCTGTTCCTCCTCGTAGACCTTGCGGCGCGTTTCCCATGGACGTTCACCTTGCGCCATGGCGGACAGGAGCTCCTTGTGATCTTGAGGAGCACATTGTTCGCAATAGTAGTTCTTAGGAAGATCTTCAGTAAAGACACTCATGCCCATACAGACATTGTGTTGCCATGCTGTGCACTTGTCGCAGGCGATCCAAGGCTCTTCCGAGTCGCCGTCCTGTTCCGTGGCGCCGCAAACACAGCGTATGATCTCTTCTTCGGGCTCCTCCTCTTGCTTCTTCTTCCTCCCTCGCTTCTTCGGCGGTTCGATCGGTTGGTCGTCGAAGGCCTTGGTATGTTGGCCCTTGGTCGCGCGTACCGAGCGACGGGGTTCCGGCTCTCCTGCGCGAAGCATGTTAGTTAGATCTTACTAATAGAGAATACAGCTGCGTCTGTAATGCCTTAGTGGGGATAAGAGCAGCAGCGCTTGGCTGGCCGCGAGGCAGCGTAATTGTGGTTGCGACACTTACCAGACATGCTTGCTTGGGTGCTTTGTTGGGTTGGCGGACGGGCGGAAAGATGTCAAACGTCTCCCTTTGTTGGGCAGGAGCGCGAGAGCGTGTACCTTGGAGGAGGTATGGATTCTAGGTGTCGATACAGGAAGTGGTGTCTTCTCTCTCTTTCTCTCAGACATGCATTGGTTTTTACGGCAGAGCAAGAAAAAAAAGGACTAAAATATGTGACCCATCCAGTACGCGCGCGACACAAACTCGATATGAAGAGTGCAGACTACGCGGGTTTCCTCCCAAATTGTCCGTCCCAGCAATATCCAGCTCCAGTCAGAAATGAAGCCGTCGCGTAACGTGGTTTGCGACAACGGAAACAAGGTCGAATGAAGTTGAAGCGGTCCTTGCGTGCCGCCTTTTGGTTGTGTGGGAGAGTGCGAAAGGAAGCTTGCGCAAAGGTGGAGGTGATGCGAGTGGGTTGCGGTGCAATGGCAGTGCGATAAAACGGCGCGAGGTTGGAGGGAAAATGCCGAACCACCTCCACTTTCTGCCGCCCTTATGTAAGCTTGAGAAACCGCCATCTTGGGCCTCGCGCTCGGTGAATGGCGCACGGATGATGGGAGGCGGGGGAGTGCATGTTTTGGCCTTGGTGCCTGGGGGCGGTCGGTGAGGCACAAAGCGGCAAAGGTGAACACCCACAGCAGCAGACAAACAGGACGGGTCGATAAGGTAAGCATCAAGGGCGCTAAGGCGCTTCCGGCAAAAGCTCGGGCCAATATTTCTCATCTTCCTTACCTCAGCCCCGGCTGCTCGCTCCTGCTTGGAGGAGCAGGCGCAACGAGCTAACGCGTGCATCATTGCCTGGAGCTTCAACAAGCTGCATCCTAAAGTTACAGTCTTCCCTGCAATCGCCGTCAAACAGACCATCCTGCCGCACCGCACACCTCTCACTCTTGTCGCTTTGAATATCCGACATCACCATCGCAATCGATCCATCAGACCAAGGTAACCGACTTTCGATTGCTTGCCCACCATGTCTCGCAGATACGATTCCCGCGTAAGGTCCCTCCCCGCTCTTCCCTTGCTCTGCATCCCGCTCCCGCCTAGCAGGGTAACAAGCTCACATTCCATGCCAGACAACAATCTTTTCGCCCGAGGGCCGTCTCTACCAGGTTGAGTATGCTCTTGAGGCCATCTCTCACGCCGGAACTGCGATCGGTATTCTTGCTAAGGACGGCATCGTCCTGGCCGCCGAGCGAAAGGTGACGTCGAAGCTGTTGGAGCAAGACACCTCGGCCGAGAAGCTTTACATTGTCAATGAGTAGGTGCCGCGGTCTACATGTATACAAATTGATGAACACGTCTGACATGTTTCTCTCCAGCAACATGCTTGCTGCTGTCGCAGGTATGACGGCCGATGCCAACATTCTCATCAACTACGCCCGCCAAGCTGCCCAAAGATATCTCCTCACCTACAACGAAGACATTCCATGCGAGCAACTCGTCCGGCGACTGTGCGATCTGAAGCAGGGCTACACACAACACGGAGGTCTGAGACCCTTCGGTGTCTCCTTCATCTACGCCGGCTGGGATCCCCGCAGACAGTTCCAGCTCTACCAGAGCAACCCCTCTGGCAACTACGGTGGATGGAAAGCGACGGCTGTCGGTGCGAACAGAGCCAGCGCGGAGAGCTTGTTGAAGCAGGATTACAAGGAGGACTGCACTCTGAAGGAGGCTTGCGGCATGGCGGTCAAGGTCCTGAGCAAGACCATGGACTCAACGAAGCTGAGCGCAGAGAAGCGTACGTTGTCTCCCAGAAATATCCGCTATCCTCCTGAATCACGCTAACTGAGTATCGCAGTCGAGTTCGCTACGGTTGGCCAAACGAGCGACGGCAAGATCTACCACAGACTTTGGACTGCGGAGGAGATCAAGGAGCTCCTCAAGGAGCACGACTTGGCAAAGGACGAGTCCACGGAGGACAAATAATGGCATGGATGAAACTAAAAACATAGATAGGGCGTGATGATTGCCCCCAAACCTGATGTACCAATAGAATTGATGCCCCAAATTCCCCAAGCCCTCTGCTACCTGTCAACACGCATATGCGAAGCCGTGGTATTCTTAGACACTAATATGACAAGAGTTGCGAAATATGACAGCAGACACGAAATCAACGGGAGTAAAACAAGCAATAATACAAAAAGCACAGGAACAAGGCAGCGGTTAGTCTTACAGAAGCGAAAGGCTTTGTCGATGGCGGGTTGTGTTGATTCGGACTCTATGAAGGGCCCTACTCTTGGTGATTAGTGTCTCTGGCTGCTTAGCTGGGTCATCTCGTAGCCTACGTCGGTTCGCGAGTCTCCAGCCTCCTCGTCTCGCAGTCGATCCCAGCCAGCCTTCGGGTCTGATCCCGGATAAGGGTGAGGCTCATGGCACTCTCTGGCGGTCAGTTTGGGCCAATGTCTTCGGTAGCTCCAGTACGCAACAAGGTAGCCCAACAGCGACCCTACGCTGACGTCGTACACGTCGTGTCTGTAGTCCTCACAGCGACTGATGGCAATTAATGCGGCCCCAAGCAGTGGCAGGAGGCAAATCAGCGCTCTGCTCAGGTCACGGCCTCCACTGTTATGTCGGAAAATGTGCAGCTGTCCAGCAAAGAAGAGGCTCAGGAAGCCAAGACCGGCAAAGGAGAAGGAAGAGTGGCCAGAAGGAAAAGAGCGCCATCCATCGTGCAGAAGGTGATGGGCCGTCTCGGTGCATACGTCGATAGTGACAAGGACATTAGGCTTCGTGCCGGCCGCCGGCTTGCATCGAGCCAGCAAGTCAGGTCGTGGGCGACCCACTGCGTTCTTGATAAGGTCTGTGATGAAAGAAGACATGATGACTGCGATGGCGAAGGACAGATATGTGACTTCATGCTTGTGGGGTGAAGCTTTAGTAACAACATTGTAAGCAACAAGGACCCCCAGTGGTAAGAACAGGGCGTAGACGAAGTTCATATCTAGGAGACTCTGTCAGCCTCATCTCACTGTTTCGGAAGCTGATCAGTTCAACTCACAGACAGGCACACGCTCGACTTCCGCGTGTGGGTAGGAGATGTGGAGATCGTTGATGAAGAACATGCGATGGAAGGGTTCGATGAAAGCAAGCATCTAGGAGATCAAGTCAATATGGTAAACCGGAAACAGTGTCCGATGGACGGGAAACTTACCGTCATCCATGCCGCAAGGAGGATCACGAACCCCAGATAGTCTGGCGCATGGGTCCTCTTTAGACATATCCATCGTCAGATCGCCGCCTCACAGCTGCGTTGAATAGGTAGGATGAAAGAAAAAGCTACGTTACCTTCCAGAACCTGGAGAATGCGGATGCAACAGCATTTCCACTCGAACTGCTGTCCCGGCGACTTGGCGCCATCATGAGCAGTCACCGTCTACGAGCCACGCGAAAGACGCTATGGAACATGGGACAACTTGTTGCTGCGGCGATTGAAGCTGGAAGCGGTGCAGTGCGAGGGATATCCTAAGGGTACAGTACCTTCAAGGGGCGAAGGAAGCGAAGTAGATAATATGGGCTCGAGAAACAAGCGCCAAAAGCTGTTGATTGTCACTTGATCGATATGCAGATCCCCTAACCAACTGTCCCTAAGTAGTGCTAACTGGAGTTGGTACAGCTTCCGAGAGGTTTGTTCTTGGTGTATGTGGCGTTTGATTGGGAGACTCGAGTGCAGTGCAAGGTGCTAGTCTGGAGAAGCTATGTAATTAGGTAGGTACTCCGTTATCTTATTGGGGCACCCGAGGTTTCCCCGTTCTGGGTCGATCCGTCGAAGCTGCTCACCTCCAGTTATCGTTATCAACATTTCGTTTTCTTACACAATCCCGACAACCCACGCAAATACCACGATTGCGCCGCCTTCAACAGTATGCTGAGATCGACCTACAAGCCATCCGCGAATATCGCGGCTCCTCCGCCGCTACTTCCTGGATGGACGGAGCACGATGCGCCGAATGGTCACAAATATTACTACAACGCCGAGACCAAGCAGTCAACATATACGAGACCGAGTGCGCCCGACGTCACTGGTGCCCAAGGGCCTGCACCAGGGGCAGTCTCGACAAGCTTCTTCCAATACCAGACCATTCCCCAGCTCTCTGACCCGAACGTTGCGAATGCATACCTGGCACAGCTCAACGCGCAAAATCAGCCGCCTACGCAGCGTGGAGGTTTCGGCCACGGAGGCAGGGGGGGCAGAGACGGACGCCCACGTCCTGAGCCCATTGACAAGCCCAAGTCAAAGGCCCTGATTCCCGGATGTGAACCATGGGTCCTTGTCGACACCAAATATGGGCGCCGCTTCGTCTACAATCCCGAGAAGAATGCCAGTTACTGGCGCATTCCGGACAAGCTCAAACCTGGTATCTTGGAATTGGACCAAGCCAGGATTCGCGAGAAGGCCGGCATTAAGAACACCCCGACAGAACAAGAACAAGGAAAGGACGCTACACCCACAGCTCAGCCGAGACCGCAGCAAGAGGCACCGGCAGCCCCGACTTACGACGACAATGACGACAGTTCAGAGTACGAAGAGGTCGAGGTCACAGACGACGAGGTTGAAGGTGGGGATGGTCAGGACGGCGAGGACGGACACCCCTCCAAGCGTCAGCGCACGGAAGATGCAGTAGATGACGCGCCGGTGGAATTCAGCGAGGCAGACATTGCATTCCAGCTCCAAGCGATGGGCGAAGCATATGGGCTCGACCCCGGAGAATACGATGACGGAAACATGGACGAGTGGCCAGAGGGCGCAGAGGGAGTGGAATTTTCACAGGAAGATGCCGCCGCACTCTTCAGGGACCTACTCGACGATTTCAATATCAACCCGTACAGCACGTGGGAGAAACTGATTGAGGACGGCCACATCATCGAGGACCCGAGGTACACACTGCTCAACACCATGAAAGCACGAAAGGACACCTGGCAGGAATGGTCCAAGGACAAGATCAGAGAGCTGAAGGAACTTCGGGCCAAGGAAGAGAAGAAGGACCCCCGGATACCCTACATGACGCTACTGCAGGAAAAAGCGTCGCCTAAGCTATTTTGGCAAGAGTTCAAGAGGAAATACCGGAAGGAACCAGCCATGACGGATCCATACGTCAAGGACAAGGACCGTGAGAAGTGGTACCGGGAGCACATCAACCGTCTCAAGATGCCCCAAGCAACGCTCAAGTCGGATCTTGCCACGCTTTTGAGATCACTGCCACTCTCTGCACTGAACAATAAGACGAACCTATCACGCCTGCCGCCGCAGCTGCTGGTTGACATCAGATACATTTCACTGCCACCGCAAGTGAGAGACCCCATGATTGAGGCGTATATACAGACCCTAGGACCGCCGCCTGAGGCTGGAAGCACCGACGAAGAGGACGAGGCAACGCTCAAGGCTAGGGAAGCGAGGGAACGGAGAGAAAGGGCGCTACGGGAACATGAGGATAAGGTTGCGGAACAAAAGCGAAGACAGAAGCGAAGTCTCGAAATGGGCCGGGCCAGGCTTCGGGAGGGAGAGCGCGAGATCGAGCAAGCGATGCAGGTCGGCAAGCGTGGTCTGCAAAGCCAGCTGACGAGTGCCCAGAGGAACGATCAGCCTGATGTATAGACAGCTGTGTGTCTGAAACAGAACAAAAGAAAGTGGCCGGAATCTTGCACGCAACCACCCCCGGCGGCGTATTTCCAAAATCAACGTCAACGTTTCCGCCTCTTGTGATAGGGCCATCCCGCCATAAGCGTGCCTTGGCACTAACAGCGCAGTCGAGTCCGTCGACGTCTCGCCTCACCGACTCCTGCAGTAACCGGGTTTCATGCAAGAACACAAGAATGTACGTCTTACATGTGTGTGCCGACTAAGCCCCTCCATTACATCAACTTGACTCGAGCCTCACCAAGCTTGCCATGCAAGCCAGAACTGCCCAAGGCACAGCAGGCCAACTATTCTTGCCAGAGGCTTCGTGTGCTCGACCACTGAAACTTTTGTCCCACCATCTGATTGGTTACGATGGCTGCGATGGATGGTTTTGATGGATGCGTCAATGAAATCATTAGACTCCTTCAGCCACACCCTTGCTTCCCCGCGTGTGATACTGACTGAGCAGAGACATTTTCTCAAGAAATAGTTCGGATTGAATATCCCTCTGATTGTCCAAGTTCCCTGCCACAGCGCATCACCTACATGACACCATCCACCACGTTCGTGTTCGTGCGTCAAAGATCGCCTGAAAATCGGGGGCCCGTTCATTGGCTCGTCGGCCACATCGGAGACTTCGGTCTTGGACCGCTGACCATGTCGCACATCCCCAAGCGTAACTCCGTCGACGGAGCAGAGACCAGCGCCAATGCCATGTCGTTCAGTAGTGTCTTATATGACAGCCGCTGTCATTCCCCGTTCCGCCACCCTGCTCGTCTGCTAGTCTGAGCTTTATTTCTGTCAATATTGGGAGAATAATCGACAATATACAGAACGCCTGTCTTCCAGCGAAAAGAAACAGGATATTAGCATCATGGGCGCAACAACACTGACACTAATCAGCCTTGCGGCCTTTGGTACGATTCTCCATCCCCACCATCATCTTCCTATTCTCGACTAATCCAAGACCAGCCTCTTTAGTTGTGGCCCAACAGTTCCCAGGTGCCCCGGGCAATGGGAATGGAAACGGCAACGGGTTCGGCAATGGCAACGGCGGCAACGGGTTCGGAGGGGGCAACTTCAACAATTTTCTCGGCTTCAACATCCAAGAGGCGATGCATACGCGGAGGGTCCATGGGATCCTGGGTACTATCGCCTTCGTCATCGTCTTCCCTATAGGCTCGATCGCCATGAGAATCGTTCCTGGTCGCTTCTGCTGGCTCCTGCACGCTCTCATCCAGATGGCCGGTTTCGTCTTATACATCGCTGCTGCTGCGTTGGGTATCAAGTTGACTCAGGATGTCAGATTTGGCGGCACAAGTCTGGTGAGTTGTCTGCTGCCTTTCCAAAACTTCGCGACGTACCTTTTGACAGCAATCAGTTCGAGATTAGCACCATCAACTTCCATCCCATCATCGGTCTCATCATCCTTGCCGTTTTCTTCTTCCAGCCTATTTTTGGCTACATCCACCACGTACAGTTTAAGAAGTACGGTGTACGCCAGATCTGGTCGCACATCCACCTCGCCATCGGCCGCCTCCTCATCCCTTTGGGAATCATCAACGGCGGTTTGGGGCTCTACATCTCCAACTCACCAAAAGAGTTCAAGATCGCGTACGCCATCCTCGCTGCCGTTTTTGGCATCGCCTGGATCTTTGTCGCTGTCATCAGTGAGAGCCGTCGCAGCCGCCAGCCGACTGTCGTTGTTGTGGAGGAGCACAAGCTCATGAGACGGTCTCATGGACGCCACAGTGCCAGCCCCGGATCTTCAGTGTCCGGCCCAAAGCTTTGAGTCAACGATGCGTATCTTTTTTATGAATGATGATGTTGCAGGCAGCAATTACAGGTTTACCTCGCGGGATTGAGATAATGGCTCTTTACTGAGCAAGATTTTGTTTCATAATCACAACTGCATGAGAACAACGTTCGGCGACGGGCAAGAAAATCAATGGCTCGAGTTATGTAACAAACACATTCTGTTTGTGACAATACATAACAGGGGCCTTGCAAAATCAATATGATCTTACTGATTGTGCGCATAGAGCGAGCAGCAAAGTTTCTACAATAGCATAGCTAAAACCCAATCCAAATATTTTGCAGCAACTATCTTTGGCTTAATGATCTGTTGAGATGTAATGCTTTAGTTATCAAGAAGTGGCACCGCCTGCTCATAACACATCAAGAATTACAGCAGACCAAGGTTCCAAAAAATCGGTCTACGGACCCGCCCTTGATAAATGAGTGGATTATGAGCTTCACGATTGCTAGAAACTAAGTACAGTTAACCCTGGAGCTCAGTCTAGCAAAGACGTAGGCAAATGGTATGTTCGTGGTTGAGTTCCTGTCACTCCATCCGGATACAATAACAGACAGCAACGCGCCTATGAACTACGATGAGCTGCAAGAAACAAGCAGAAACCCTTATGGACGCAAACGCTGCCTCATCACTAAGCGAAGCCTACGTCGTTGTTTTGCCACAAGCCCACGGCCTCGAAAAGGAAAGCCATCACAGCCTAAGGCGTCTGTATTTCGAGGGGGGATAGAGCCCTTGGTTTCCGCTTGCAAGCTTACTGTTCCAGACCGCCTGGTTCCAAGTTCTGACTGAGTGCTGTCGGTTCGTAATTTGTTGTTGACGCAATTTCTAGGGATTCTTGCTTTCTACACTTTTATTGATACGTCCATCATATGTCACACTTGGTTCCACAGCTATCGCATCTGTTTCTGTCGCGACTGAGCCCCTCTTCGCCCTTGTTGAGGTTTGGAAGCCCTATGGCTTGCAATAAGACTCGCTCAGTATGCTTTCCTTCCTAACCCTGCAATCCTCATGCTCGTGTTCTCTTTCATCGTTATGAGGCCTCGTAAAGAGTACCAAAAGCCATAATACCAGGCCATCTCTTCGCCAATGGCTAGATGCATTTGATGCTCTATGGTCTGGATGTTTCCGAGGTTTGAGCTGGGGAACCTTGGCTGTCTTTCACCAAACTGCTGAATCTTGAACAACGGGAGAGTGATACTTGGCTCTGGGGGCTTCGACAGGCCCAGCATGAGATGCCATTTTGTATAAGTTGGACCTGGTAAAAAGCCCATGACCATCGTCACCTTTAGCGGTTTCTCTATTTCTATTATCGTCGCGTCCATGCAAGGCCTAGGATAGGGCATTCTTCAAAACCGTGGCGGATTTATCGACGGCAGCTTCTCAATTGCCGCTACGCTGTGGACTTCCTTTACATGTCACCATGTTCACAATCTCCGCAGCTATAAGGCATCGGGATCTAGTGCACACAGATTGTGGCTGAGTATGGAGTTCATCAAGACGACACGGTTCAAACAGGGCACCAAGCTCTAAATCATCTCAAGTAGAATCAATGGACAGGATGTGTGGTCTGAGTTCTAGGTCCTCAAAATGACTCGTCTATTCTAGCGTCGGTGTTTTAGACTGCGTGTCTAACCCGCATTTGAAATGCAAGGTAAGTAGCTAGGTTTCATCGGCCCTATCCAAGCCTAGGAACTCGGAAGATGGCAGCAGCATTGTGAAGTCTAAACTGCACGTTGGTATCCTTTGTCTGTTCTACTTCGACAATGGCCCACTACGGTGCATTTAAAATAGGATGTCCAATCTCCACTGTGCTTAAAAATTCAATCAGTGCAACTATATGCCAGAATGATCGAGGGACAAGGTTTCGAAAGGGAAGTGAGGTAACCATCCAAGGTAGGGAGTGGTTCCAAATACCCCCATTCTTAGATACCAGTCCAGAATGCGAACGTTGATAAAATATACTTGGCGACTCTTCGAATAAGCGATGGGAAAGGATGCTTTTTCTCGAAATTGCAAACATAAGGCTGGATTCATTCCAGCGAAGATGAATATACACATCGCTTTTGGACACTGCCACCATCCAAATGAGTTGTTCTTGATGAGATTTCGCCTCGGCTAAGGCGATTCAAGGACTGGATCGAGTAAAGTGACATGTGCCTGAAACTCTAGGTATGGCATTGGTATCTAATCCATTAGCATCATCGAGTCTGGCAACACGGTTTTCTCTGTTGCTATGAGTTGTAACTGGGCCATGGGTAGAAAGAGGGGGCAAAGTTCAACGACGTTCAGCTTGAAATTAGCAACGATTCCATGCTCAAGACAGCTAGAAACTTGACAGCGATCCCTGTTCCGAAAGATATTCTCGGCATGATATCCCTGTAAGGTGACCTCGTCGGGCCCTACGTAGTAGGTCTAACCCGATATTGTTTTTGCACCATGTGGGATGGCCGAAATTACTCAGCCAGGTCGAATCGCTGCAGCGGACAAACATATCAGTCAGCCACTTTCAATAAGCCGTGGCTCTCACCGACTGACTTGGTTTAGGTCTTCTTGGATAGGGTGGTCAGCCAAGGGGGGTGCCCCTGTCTTTCGCTCGGAGGCTACCTCCGCACTCCGAAGTTGAAAGGCATTGTATCATACCCGGCGGAGTGGCGGACTCAGTCAACGCTTCTTTGCGGAATAAATGAGCTTGAAGTTTCTGGGGCGTGTTCTTTACAAGAGACGGTTGGTTCATCGAAAGCATCAAGCCATCTTCAAATGCTGTCTCGTGACCTCAGACGAAGGATTGATACGATACTTTGGCCGTGGGAATAGCATCACATATATCCCGAGACTCAAAGAAGTCAAACTGGTTAGGGATTCTAGTAGCGAACCATTCCTGGATTGAGTCTGCGAAATACCTAGGCTATGGTCTCTGGTCTTCTAGGGTACGTGGGTTGCTCATATTATCCGTGTGACATGGGCTTCTATATCGAGGAAATATTGCAACTTTGAAAGTATGTTACTACATCTGGTGGCAAATTATACCTTCGGGCAGCCACAATCTATACCGGGTCTCATATTAAGTAATTTCACAAGAGTAGGCAAAGTGATCAATCAGAGTGATGGACACAAAACTGGGTTTTCGTCTATCCGGAAAATGCCTCCTTTCAACCCTATTGTAGAGCTGTAGCGATATAATAGAGAGAAGATGGATGTGCCACTTGTTCCAAGCTGTAGTTGGGCGTCCCCTTCGGAGCATGCTGGCTACCGCTGGCTCCATAGGCAGCGACGGTCACTGAAGAGCACCGAGCTCCTAGAGAGCACTATGATCTCCGAGGACATCCCCTAGACTCCGAAAAGGGGTTCCGAAAATTGGGAGTAGGGCAAAGATGGGAGGAACACAAGTCCAGCATCGCAGAGACTGAGCGCCTCAAAATTTCCCCATCTGCAGCACGCCGGCAAAACAGGAGATCTGAGCTCATCTAGAACGTATGTCTTCATAGTTAATGAACCATAGCGAACCTTCTCTTCCCTTTAAGGAAACTGCAAGTGTTGCGGTATTATCTTCAGGTGCCATTGTCTTCAACACAGCAGTCATGTCTCGGGATCGAATAGACGAGGTCGAGGGGGTCAAGGTTAGAAGAATGGATGCATTCACCCGGTGGTCTGTAGCGAAGACTGCGAAGAGGCCGGCGGCTTAATATAGGAGCGAAAGGGTAGGAACGGAAAACGAAGGCTCTTTGATTTCATCTTAATCTGCGGGGGAAATAGGTCGCGTTTGGGGCGGGAGTGGGACAAGACACGGCGCCAGTACATTGTCATGATCGAAAAGCTGTTTTTGCCAGCAATTTGTGACGAGCAGGGGCGAAGTACGAGGGATCTAGACTCGCCGGTGGAAGCATTGTAACCCAAGAGGGGAGAGTGAGGGGAGAGCGATGTACTCTGTTGAAAGAGGGGGGGTCCTGGGGTTTCGTCATCACCCTTCGAAAACAAGTCAGGGCAACTGTCATGTCCTTCCAGCCGCACCGGATAGCTGGGGGGTTACGGGTCAAATCAGGGATGTGGGAGTGACCCCTACATCCGAGGTCACACACGCCCAAGAAATAACAGTATTGTTAAGGTATTGAAGAGGATTAGATTCTAAACCAGGACGTATCAGGAATGTATCGAGCCATTTCGCTTAAAGAGAATACAGAACCACCTCGCAGTCATGACAATGAAAGGAAGAGTTTTCAAGCTATGGGCACGGTTTCCCTTCCACATAATGTGAGACTGTATATTGCCTTCAGTCCAACAAATTGAGGCACGCGGATCTTAGACTGCTAGTCACGGCTGACCACAAACGAACTCAGCCGTTCTAGCGTGTGATATTTGGGGGGGTGGTCGGTCATTTCAAATCCGGGCTAGAGTTCACTCATCTTACGCACCGTCCATGTCTGAGTCTGGATCCTATAACGAAGCGTTCAAGAATCCTGGAAGGGGGAGCTCAGAGCACCGACTCTCGAGCAATCTTCTAGACACGCAAGCTATCCTGTACTGTTACAATCCTTGAGACCATCGTGAAGCAGCGCACTTGTCCAAATAGAGACACATCTTGGGGATAGCGTTTTCGGAACCTACGCCAACATCTCGCGCAGGGGGTCGCCCAGCGAGCGCGGGAAGATAAGTGCGACATGCACCGAAGGAACGCCAATCGAAGACTTAGAATCTGGGACAGGAAACAGGGCTGATAGTGTGTGCACCACATACCACATTTGCTTAAAGACCCAGGCCCCCGGCGCCGCCATCGATCTTACCCTGCACGGTACTTGTCATTTCGCAATCTGGATTGGACCAGCTCTAGTTACTAAACCGATACGACGCCTGGTATACATAGATGCCATATCATCTGACTCCTCGTGCTCATGCAGTCAGTTGCGACCCATGTTGTCTGCCCACTCTTCCACCTGCTGGTCCGCTAATGAGTCGCTGATTAGAGAGATCAATTCGGCTCAACGGCTTGAAGCGGAGGCGTTTGGCTTTTGCTCTATCGAAGTAGACTAAGCCTGCAGCCCCTCCCTTACATCCCATATCAGCCACCCAAACTTTCCATCATTAGACATGCCCCCCCTACTTGCTCATGATGGTTGGTACCTTGATCCATGAGTGTCAAAAGTCATGAGTACCGTGTATTCAGTTGCCTGCTGCTTGCTTTTCTAGGTTCCTCTCGGTCCCCGTTTCACTAGCCTTAGACTGGTCTGGCCCAGGTGGCTGAAAAGACTAAATTATCCATGGTGCTAGAAAGCTAATGCCCCCCTTCGAAGCTGGAGTTTCTAGTGGCTGTGCCAAGTGTGCCACCAGGGGACCAACCGAACCAAGACGCAATTCAACACAGATACCGGAGTTTAACGTGCGCTGTATCAGGGTCATGAGGGGATGTGGGACGACAAGTACTATGCAGATCGAAGGAGGGTCGGCCCCATCAGAAAGCACACGTCAACTGACGTGATACGAAGAGAAGAACAAGGCCTTTGGGTTCTTTTCGGCCGGCAGGCAAGATGTCAGACCAGAAGCTCCATTCTCCTCACCGAAGTCGATTGTCTCCACTCACGGCAGATACAAAATACAACAGTGCCAATGTGGGATGTTGCTGCAGTGCTTACTCGCTCTCCCACCTTCATCGTACCTTTAACCATTCACGACTCGGTATCAACTCATTGATCCCAGGCCGTCAGCCTCTTAGGGCTGAGCGAGGGGCGAGTGACTGCAGCTGCTGCCTTATACCGATAAGTATGACCCCGAGTAATCGCATGACAAAGTGTGGCAGGCAGGTGAGGCTCAAGATCCACCAAACTGTCGAAAGCACCCTGTCGCCAAATCTGCCGATGAATATTCTGCAGTATAAAGGATGCTGAGTGAAGCAAAGGAATGCTATGGTATCCTGGACAGCCAGTTGTTAGACTGAAACCGGTAGGGAATAACTAGCACCAACGAACCGGCAGAGAAGCCGAAAAAAGAGCAATGAGTCGCCCGTCACAGAGCACCGACGCCGAAGCAACAGCCTCCAGGTCCTCAATCTCTGTGGCCAAACTCCTCCGAGACCAGGGAGGAGAAGGCGCTTGGGGAATCAACGAGGCTGCGATGAACCGACGAGTCAACAGGAAGATGGATATTGCCCTTCTTCCGTTACTTTCTCTTCTCTACTTGTTCAACGGTTTGGACAGGGGAAACGTGGGAAATGCCCAAACCCAAGGTACGTTGCGTGAATATCTGCTACCGGGCCAGACTCGAACCATTGAGGAAATGCGTTACTTACAACAGGGACCAGGATTCACCGAGGATATTGGCGCTATCCCAGACGATCTGAACCTTGCCGTCTCCCTGTTCTTCATCACCTTTGTCCTATTTCAACCGCCCTCTGCGGCCATTGGAAGGTGGCTTGGAGCTAAACATTGGATCCCGATCATGATGGTAAGGAATGCTACTCCAAAAGAGAGGGGGAAAACGCCAGAAATATTTGGAAGCTGACCAACCTGCGTACAGATATGCTGGGGCTTCGTCACTTTGGGTCAAGCATTTATCAGGGGCCGAGGTAAGTTATCCCTAGACGGTTGTGCCGGCGAATCTCTAACCCTCATCTGTCAATCAGAATCCCTCATCACAACTCGCCTCCTGATCGGCGCCTTCGAAGCCGGCTTCTACCCAACCGCCGTCGCATACCTCTCGTTTTTCTATTGTAGATACGACCTCGCCGTCCGAGTCGGTCTCTTTTACGGACAATATGCAGTTGCAGGCGCCTTTTCAGGGGCAATTTGTATGTTAGCCAAAACCATACTCGTTGCCCCTGGGCTGTCTAGCTAATACGGTAACAGCATACGGTGTTTTCCATTTGAACAACGGTCGACTGGAGAATTGGCAATATCTATTCATCATCGAAGGCGCCCTAACGGTGTTATTCGGTCTGCTCGCATGGATTCTTCTTCCCGCCGGTCCTGGCTCCGCTTGGTTCCTGACTGCACCAGAGCGTCGATTTGCTGCGGACCGAATGAAGGCGGACAGTGCTCTCTTTGTCAAGCACATGTACGACTCTGATGGCGTAGAGAAGGATCGCCTGACGAAGCGTGATTTCGTGGAAACTGCCAAGGACTGGAAATTTTGGTACGTTTTGGCGTTCAATATTTGCGCCAGCGTACCCGGCCAGGCATTCTCTGTGTTTCTGCCGCTTGTTGTGCAGGGGCTGGGCTATTCGTCGATTGAAGCCAACTTGGTTAGTCTTCTTAATCCCTGGATAGTTGGAAGATTGTGGAACTGACAAAAAATTGTGCCTCAGATGTCTGTTCCGCCTTATGTTTGCGGCGCCATTGGACTCTACTGCTTCACGCTCAGTTCTGACTATCAGTACGTGGCCTCGAAGTACCATCGGGTTGGTATTTACAAGCTGATATATGCGTAGCAAGGAACGTGGCTACCACATTCTAGGAGGAATCATGATTGCTCTCATTGGCTTGATCGCAACTGTAACAGTCGAATCAAGCGGTGGAAAATACGCAGCCCTTTGCGTGCTTCTCCTTGGAAGCTATGTGGCTGCGCCTCTGACGGTTGCGTGGCTCAGTGGAAACACGCCAGGTATGCAAATAGCAAATCGGGCGCGAAGACTTCACAGGAAAAAGCGTTGCTAACTCTTTTCTGCCACCAGAGCCCGGTAAACGATCACTCGTCCTCGGCCTCAACGGCTTCGGTAACATCGCTGGAGTTATCGGCGCACAGTTATACCGTGCAAAGTACAAGCCCGACTACAAGATCCCATTCTATATAACACTGGGCTTTGTGGCAGTGGCCCTTATGGGATACCTTTCGTACAGGTTCACTCTCGCCGCCGTCAACCAGAGGAAGTTGGAGATAATGCGGCACAAGTCACAAGAAGACATCGAAAAGGAGCGTGTGGACGGAACACGGTACGCCGATAAGAAGTGGACGTTCATATACGGCCTTTGATGGAGGTGATCTATGGAACAAAAACAAAAAGGTGCCGGGGTTAGACATCGGAGAAGAAGGCATCCGCCTCACGTCGGATTCGGCCTGCAAGGTCTGAGATATCCTTTGCGCTCTTCTGGCCATCCTCAAGCATATATCCGTCGATGAGATTTGTAGGCACCCATTCGAAGTAAACGTTCCTGACGCATGTTTTCACCCCCATTGCGTCTGGGTTCGCATTTTGTGCGCTGCTCGAGACTGTCATGGCGGCTTCTTTCAGGAGGTTGTTGTGCTTCCAGGACGCCATTACCTCCTCAATATCATTCTCTTCAAACCCGGGCGGCTCGTATGGCAGGATCTTCTCGTTCTCGGCTAAGACCAAGACCTTGGCGTGAGGAGAACAGTGCTTTGCCGAGAGGACTGCTGGCAGCGAGCCCGTCTTGTTGCTCGTCGATCCATCCTCTCGGATGATGTCGGCGCCAACCAGAACCAGATCCACGTCCTTGCTCGCGATCGCCGCAGCGGCATCGGTGTATATGGAGATCTCTACCTTCTTCTCCCTCTGTTCCGACTCGCGCAGACGCTTGACCAAACGAGATGCCATTGACACACCCTCGAAAAGGGGACGTGACTCTAGTACTCGGATGTCAAACTCCGAGTCGAAGCCCGCGATCGCTCTCTGGAGGCACTCAAGAATGGTTGAGCTCGACGACAAGGTGAGAATCCGCACCGGTCGACCGGAGCCGTGCTTCTCCCTGAGGAAAGCCTCAAAGGACTGCCAAATTCCTTCGACGGAGGAGTCTCTCCATGCTGCGAATTGGCGTAACTTCTGTATGACTTCGTCAAGAAACTCTGGTGTTACCTTGTTGTCCTTCACTTGTTGCACTTCCTTCTCGACGATGGTCAGGGATCGTACGATGTTGTTTAAGATCGCAGCCCCCATGCTCTCTCGTCCGTTCTTCCACAGATGCCACGCCGCAAGACGGGTGTTCCGCCACCACTTTTCAAGAGATTCTTCGCTTTCGAGAGTAGACCTCTCGGAGATGACCGACAGGAGAACGTCAAGCGCCTTACCCGCCAGCTGCCGTGCCCCGCTCTCGTGATCTTTCTGCAACGCAAGCAAACCCTCGCTCAGGACCTTTGCTCTGCTTTCGCCGAGCTCGATCTCGAACCAGATACGCCTTAGGCTCTCGGCCAGCCGCGGCACGCCACCAAACTCGTCAACATCGCGGACCTCGTGGGGGTCGAACCACTGGAAACCCTGATGCTCCCAGTCAATCTGGATGCGCGACTCGTCCTCGTGAGACTTGAGACGGAACGCGAAGGGGTGGATGGTCCACTCGCGGCCGATCTTCTCGTCAGCAAAACGGTAATCTTTGCCTTGACGGAGCAGCGTCAGCGTTGCCGGCGTAAGCGTCGTCTCCTCACGAATCTCCCGCCAGGCAGCGTCGAGGGGCGACGGGTCATCCTTCTCTATGCTGCCTGACACTGGCGCAAGGCGATTCCTGCAAGACAAATATTAGCCACAAACAGAGCACCAGGCGAACCATTCGACTTCAAGTCATCTTCAGGTCGGGGTTCAGGCTCACGGATAAGTCCGCACATCGCCGCTCCGTCGGAACAGGGCGACTTGCGGGCCCTGATTGGGCGGGAACTTGAAGATAAAGGACGAAACAACTGCGCGACGGGTCATTGTCTTCGCCGTTGAATCCATTACATCTGAAATAGGCTCCGACGTTGAGCATCTTCAACGCAAGCGGCCTCGCAAGCATCATCACGTGTTTCCTTGAGAAGTGGATTCGGCCAAGAATGAGGTCATCATGAGCAGTGACCCGAGGGTCGTCAGGGAGGCTCGCAGCTGTCAGCAGCTGGCGTATGGTCGGACGCTGCGAGCGTGATGACACCAAAGCTACTCGCTCTTCTTCTTTTTCTTATTCTGATACATGGGATGAGCGAAGAACACCGAAGACGTGTGTGAAGCCTGGACCGCAAAACCCATTATTAAGATTTCTTAACACCCTCCTTGAGTTCAAAACCATATTGGCACCACTATTGGTAGAATGCGTGGCTGACAATCGGGTAGCACTTTACCCCGCCCACTGAGAGCTCTGCAATCTCACGATGAAGGGGTATGAAACATAAGCCCCATCTCAAACTACCGTGTAGCTGAGATGCATTGTCGGTAACGATCAACTCACATCGACTTTTACAGCAGCTGGAATAAGACGATACTGCTTGCGTCGTTGACCGTTCATCTGCATTGTCTTCTCATTTGTCTCGCTCGTCAACATCGGCCCCAGTCCGAGGCGCCGGGTTCGCCCCACGACACCTGGTAGCACTGACTGAGATCATGTCAAGCTATGGATAGCGGCTCCGATACCTAAACCTCCAGGACGAGCGATAGATGAGAAGACAAGTCTCTTGTGGGAACTGATAGCTTTCGAAGATGACAATAGAAACAGTGTGACAGCTCTTTGTGGAGAGTATGAGGTTGGTCGATGAAATGCGCACGGCAGGGCCAATATTGTTCAACCGACTTCGACCAACAGCACAGCACAGCACCAACGATAACAACAATCAATGCGTCGCCAAGAAGAGGGGTTGATCCGAAAGGGAAGCTGTCTAATAGTCCATAAAAACCGCAGCTCTACGACCCGAGCTTTAGACGCATTCTCCCCAAAGCTTTTCTCTCAGAAACCGTCTCATTGAGTTCCAATTCTCGTTGTTCTCCAGCTCACATCCCACATCATGCCTGAGACCACTACAGGTTTCGCGACCGATCCTCCCGCGGCGTCGTCGAACACGGTCGATACGTCTGTTGCTCTCACTGGAGGCCCTGCCGCCGCCACTACGATTGACGTTGACGATGAAGACCTGCCAAATGATGCCTCCACGATGGACGACAGAATCTCATGTTACTCGGCGTCTTTGACCTCCAGCGTGATTGACTACCCCGAGGAGTACGGTCGCCGATACCATGCCTACCGAGCCGGCTCATACCAGTTTCCCAATGACGAAAGAGAAATGGATAGGCTTGACTTCAACCATTCTTTGATAGCCAAGGCCATCGGCAAACTCTTCCTGGCTCCGGTTGAAAAGAGCAAAATCCATCGTATTCTGGATGTTGGTACTGGTACAGGCATTTGGGCAATTGAAATTGGCGATGAGTTTCCTAACGCAGAGGTTGTTGGGATCGACTTGAGCGCTATCCAGCCGGATTTCGTCCCACCAAACGTCAAGTTCGAGATTGATGACGCCGAAAGCTCGTGGGTTGGAGATGCCAAGTACGACTTCATCTTTGCAAGATATCTGGCTTGCTCGATCGCCGATTGGCCGAAGCTTATGCGTAATGTCTACACGAGCTTGAATAACAATGGCTGGACTGAGTTTCAGGACTATGAACTCTTATTCGACACAGACGACGGGACGTTGACAGATGACCATGAGACGATGAAATGGATCAAACTGGCGAACGAGGTTTCCGATAAGGTTGGTCGCGAGTTTAACCCAGGCCCTAGGCTATACAATTGGGTTAAGGAAGCCGGTTATCAAAACATCAGCCACAAGCACTACAAGATACCTATTGGACCCTGGGCCAAAGACCCTCATTACAAGGAACTTGGGATGATAAACCTCATGCAACTGCTGGATGGCCTTGAGGCTTTTACCTTGAAACCGTTCTGTGGAGTCCTAGGATGGACAACCGAGGAGGCTCAGGTGCTGCTCGCCAGGGTCCGCAAAGAGATGAAGTCTGGGACTTTCCACGCTCATATGAATTACCACGTTGTCTATGGCCAGAAGGTGGACAACAGCGAGGGAGAAGATGACGACGAGGAGGAGTAGGAGAGGAAGTAGGAGGGGTGCTTTTTTTCGGTAGCTTCATTGAATCAAACAGCTTGTGCCACTCTTCAGTCCCTTTCAATCACACGGCTTGCCTTCTCTGCAGCCCAGCCCTTTTACAAGGTTGCGTGCGTGCCAGGGAGATTCGCTTCAAGACTCGCCAACAAGCAGCAGACCGGGTTCTGGGCCCGGTCACAGGCAGGTCATGTAATCTGCCGCAGATGAAGGGTGCGGTATGGAGGGCTCGGACGATGTCGTTGCCCGTATGAGAGAGCGCCTCTCCAATGACTTGTCCGAAAAGTTGATGCCTGGCAGAACCCGGCCGGAGCGGATGCATTTGCAGCGCTGACGAATAGAGCTGGGCGATGAAACGGCCAGCTTGCAGGCCATAGGCCATGCTCGAGACAGCGTGCAAGAATACCGTGTCCGACGAAGAGCATTAGATGATGGGTGGGGAGCAGCGCAGGCTGGGGAACAGATATGGGCCCTCGAGAAGGCGATGCACGAAGCACCGTTCACCCTTCCGGGGTGGCGTTCGCAGGGGGCCGCAGGACGGCCGTTCACAACCGTGCCGCCGGGGAACTCGCGGAGCAGGGGACAGGCCTTTGGGTGTCTCGTGACGGCGTAGAGCAGCAGGAAGGACCTGCTTCACTTCATCAACCCGTGCGGGTGATTCAGACGATGGACGTTCACAGCAGGTGGTGGATGAATGATCGATCCACGAGCCGGGCAGGGTAGAACTGAGAACTGTGGAAGTTATAGCGGAGGTTAAGCTGAACTTAGCGATGTTTATCACGGTGCAGGAATGGAATGCCACCGTGGTTGGCACGAGAGATGATCAGAATGCAGGGATGATGCACCAAGACGAGCCGAAAGGCGGACCGTGTCTCATGCACATTGCTTCTTATTCTGGACAGTCCGTCCCATGGGCCGAAAGCGGAGGCGATGAGTTCTGGCGAGAGGAACGGCAGAAAACCGACGAGACGATGGGATGCTCGCACGAAGATTCGGCCGACTGTCTCGAGGTCGGCCGAGAATTGGTAGGTTGCGATTAACAGGCCAAAGTAGTGCGCTAGGCAGGCCGAAAGCGAGGAATCCTGACTGAGCAGCTCGACGGCTGTGAACCTGCAAGTTTCTGTGGGAGAGATTTGGCTCTACGGTAAGGGGAGAAGGTGAGATGTGAGATGGCGAGAAATGAGCATATGAATTGAGCATGTCAGATGAGGGAGAAGCCAAGGAGCAGGAGGAGGCTGGGTGAAAGAGCCTGATTCTGTAGTACAGTAAAGCCGTGTGAGCCAATGAAGTTACCTAGGTATCAATTACTATCTCGACCACCACACACCACTGTCTACACTACACTGTTGGCGAGAAATACAGCGAGGAACCGAAGGGCAACAACGTACACACGGGCCGTTGGTGGCGTTCTTCCAGGGGTGTCTGGGACCTTCGTTCCGTTTCCCTGGGGGCCGGGAATAGAGTATGTGTGTGGCTGCATCGTACCCTACCTCTCTCGACAACGTGAATGGTCCGGGTGTGCTCGGTGAGGAGGAGCCCCCTAAGGACCCTAGTTCACCGTGCATGCTGCATCTGCACACTAGCTGTTATTGTACAGTGTTTCCGCCCCTTCCCACTTCGAAGCAGGCAGGGTACGCTTCCTTTGCGCACAACTTCTTGGTGGCCAGTCTCGTGGGTTAGGTTGGGCACACATGGACTAACAGGGGGGGAGGGGGGGAAGCGAGACCTGCCAAGGGTCCGAATCAATGATCGGCAGCCCCCCGAGCCCGCGAAACATTATGCCGATTGCAGGACCGGCGCACTACATACGCGTACTTAGTACACAGTACAGTAGATGTTGATTTTGCGACATATGGTCGCAATCATGCCTCTGGCTTCCCTTTGTTTCCTTTACTTGCCTAGCTAGGTATGTAACTAACATATCATAGGCGGGTGTACTCCGTACTGGATGTGTATCTCGGCATCATGCCTTCCCCCCCTACCGAGTCTTACCTACCTGTACTGTACTTTGCGTGCAGCTTACTTACCTTAGATACCTAGATACCTTACCACATTGACTAACTACCTTGAGGGGTTCCCGCCTCTTTCCTCCTACCCCCCTGGACAGGGACGAGCTTCGCGTTAGGGAAAGTGCGCAGCGTAGCATGTAAACAACTAACACGGAGCTACTTCCGGCCACCCACCAAAAAAAATCTCACCCCTCCCATCTATCCCGCTAGGCATGCGAGGAGGACGTTTCTCACTTCCTTCCCTCCCTGGACCCCTTCTTCGCGACAATGAGCGTTTGCTTTTTCAACCCTCTTCCCCAAAAGTCCCCGTTCTCCACGTCCTGCCCGTGTCCACGCCTCGTCCCCGGAATTCTTTTCCCACGCGAACGAACTGACGTTCCACAACACATCTACGGTCTCTCAGATTCGATTTCAGATACAGACCCGCCGCCGCCACACAACGGGACATTCAGGCAGGCCGACGGCGATACCTACGAATACCCACCTACCTACTCTCCCTCCCATCAAACACTAGCTTGACCCAAAGCCCTCCAGGTCTCACCCCAAAAGCCATCCACACGCACACCGTTGTTGCAGCTTCGACCTCCCGTCTGCTCCTGGTTATTACCTTACCCCGATCCCCCCAAACCTTACACGGCTATCCAACAGCTGCCGACTAATTACCGGGGTGCGGCAAATAAACCAACACCGGTAGCCACTATAGCCGGGTGCAGTCGACCCAGCAGCAGTAGCAGCAGCAGCAGGACGAGAACAGCCAGAACCGTTCGCCAACGACCGCGACGACCGCGACGACCGCGACGACAACGACGACAACGACGGTCGAGAAAGATAGAAGGACAGACCTGCGAATTCGCCCTACTTTTACGGCTACCCCGAAAATAGAGCCCCAAGGTATCCGCACGTCCGTCCCCATTCTCAACTCCGTGCACGAGGGCTCGGCGAAGCGGTGACATGCGGCCTCACTATCCCGCAGCACCAGGATGCAGCAGCAGCAGCAGCCAGACCAGACGGAAAATACAAACCGTGGACCACGTCTGCCTGTCAACCCGCGACGACACAAGGTAGCGCCCGACCAAAGAAAGCGCGTTGCTACAGCGTGAGTTGCTTCGGCATTCCCTTTGCTGTCCTGCCACGCCATCATACTGCCGTAGCGCCGCTCGCAAGCCCATTCTCAACAACCTCCTTGCGTCCATCTCATTGATTTGGTTTCCCATCCCAGCTCCTCCCACCTCAACTCCTCTCATTTCCCCCTGTTTGAAGAAACACGTACAACACATGTGGCATCTTCTTGGCTCATCGAACCTCGTTTACGAACCGTCTCCACAGATGCAACAGCTGTAACGTCCGCCGAATCAAGTGTTCTGGCGAAAGACCCTGCCGCCAGTGCCGTAGCTCATCACGAGACTGCCACTACCCCACCATCATTGAGAAGATCTCCATCTTCCGAAATGAGCTGGATGACTTGCGACGAAAGCTCGAGGCCACTGAACGTGCCCTGCAGGCTGCCGTGCCCGATGACGCGGCTAGACGGCAGCTGCTGCAGCATGATGTTGACGCCAGCGGTTCTCGCGCCGGCTCCAATTCGTCCTTCACTCCCCCTCAGCAGCAGCAGGCGCCACCACTTCGCAAAGACGACTTCAACGAAAATCCATTCAATGACACCGAGGCCGAGGCGGCCGAAGGTCGTCGGCTAGAGGACCAAGACGGAAGGGCCCGCTTCCTCGGCGAGACGTCCGGTGCCACGTTCCTCGACCACCTCAAAGAGTTCATGACAATCGTCTCACCGCTGGCCTTCAACAAGCCTTGGCTGTCGCCCACACCGAACAATGGCTCGGCTTTTCTCGCCTCCCTCGGGCGATATCAGACGTACGACTCGCGTCCAATCGAAGTCGAGTCAAATGCGGACCCCCTTGTCCTTCCGTCCCGAGCCGACATGTCGGCCATGCTTTCCGAACTCCAATACTTTGTCCAGGATGGCAGCGGCATTTTCCCGTGCGGCGGCATCTACTGGTGGGGCGACCTCAACACCGTGCCCATTGACCCGAAATCCGTCACGCTGCCGCCTGAGACCCCACGCCAGGCCATTTACCACAGGTTCCGTCACCTGGCCTTTTACCACACGGCCTTTGCCGTCGCATGCCAGGCCAATACCACCGCGGCCTCGATGCCAATCCCGAGGGACCTGAGCCAGAACTACTTTGCTCGCGCCCGGATGCTCCTGGGCAACCCCCTTGACATAACCCAGTATACCATTAGCGACGTCGCCGTGCTCGCCCTCATGGGGTTCTACCTCATCGAGATGAACCGCCGTGACGCTGCCTACATGTACGTCAGCAACGCCATGCACATCTCCATCATGCACGGCGCACACCGCGGCTGGGTCGACGAGCGCGGCAAGCGCGTCTTCTGGACCCTGTACATCCTCGACCGTTGGTTGAGCTGTCTGATGGGCCGGCCGCCCACCATTATGGACGATGCGATTCGGCTACCCTTACCATGCGATGCCCCGTAAGTCCACCTTTCCCCCATTCACGTCAGCCCTCACTAGCGGAGGCGCCTCCGAACGACCGGATGCGAGACCGAAAGCCCACGAACGCGCTCATCTAACGTTGACGGCCCAACCCGTTATGCAGTTCCTTGCCCCCTGCAGCCGGCCTCCGAGCTCACGTCTTACTGGCCCGTATTTCGGGCCACATTGTCTGCAACACGTATAGAGTCGCCCCCTGGGACCGTCGTCCCGGAGGAGCGGCGCGACATATCGACCGAGCACTGCAGCTGCTCGACAGCTGGCACTCTTCGCTACCTCCCACCCTACAAATGTCTACCGCCTGCCCAAGCACCGATCCCGCATGCTGCCTCCTGCACATGGCATACAATCAGGTAAGCTTGTTTCTTTTCCTGTACTGTGTAAAATGACCTTTCCCCTCTCTATTGCCCGCTCTGTTTCCAGTTCTTTGCATACGCACTAGGCTTCATACGCCCCCTCCCTTTGCAAACCTTCTCGGCCCAAACTTCCCAAAAGAACAAGAACCTCCGTTGCTTACCCATACATCCCTCTGGGATCTGCAGCTTCTCATTCTCGTCGTCCGCCCCATCTTCTTCGCCGCTGTGAAGAAGGCTTTTGCCGAGCGCTACATCCAGTCAGACCGCCGCTGGGACACTGAGCACCATGCGGGTCGTATAAGCACCTGTTCCGAGGCCGCTCACCGAAACCTGTACCTTGCGCGCTGGCTGCTGAGTCTCACCGGAGGCTCCCGCAAACTCCTTCAGGCGGGGCTGCACTGCGTCTTCAACGCTGCCATTGTGCTCATGCTCGAGGATCTGCTCTCCCCGAACCTCGTCTCGCCATCGACGGACTCGGACGATGTCAAGTTCGCCATCGGCGTATTCGAGGAGGAGGCCAAGACGGGGAGTAACTACGGCCACGACTGTGCCACGGTCCTCCAGGACCTCAAGTCCCTGGTCCATCGCCTCCGCGTAGACGGGCAGGGCGCCTCTTCAGTTCGCGCGGGTGGACCTACGACGCCGGGCCTCCCACCTGATGACGTGACGACCGCCAGCAGTAGCAACACGCCCATGAGGTCCGTTTCTAGGCAGTTTGATCAGCAAACGTTCCCGCCGGGGCCGAATCAGCTGCACTCCATGGACGAGAGCGGCCCGCTGTACCAGGAGCTCATGACATGGATGGACAACAGCGACGCGCAACTGTATAGTAACAACTATTCCGTATAATCATGAACCAAAAAATGAGGAAACTATTTTGATCAACTTCAAGCTACCAGCACAAGGATTTATGAACCTAAACACAGAAGAGCAAGAACCTCCATGAGACTGGAATCGTTGAAACGAAGCTATCTTTTCCCGCGGGGAATAAGTCAGCAACAAGAATAATGGGAATATAAAATGGGGAAAAATTGAGAATTTCATAAATAAATCAGTAGCAAGTAGTTCAACTCCGCGCCATGTCTTTTTTCAACTAACTTTCCAAAGAACCTCGAAGAGTGCTCACTCGCGCAAAATGACACATGCCCAAACATGTAGAGAGGGATGCCCGTCAGCCCGCCGTCCCAAAATTCCCATGACTAAACAACTCATGACCTCTCTCTCTCTCTCTCTCTCTGTCGGAACCCCTTAATCACCACCCGCACATGACAGTCGTCGGGTCGAGACTCTTCTCTCTAATAAGAAGGCAAGGAGGAATCATGAAACAAGCAATCACGTTAAGAAAAGGAAAATGAAAAAAAATTTTTTAACAAGAACTTAAAAGTCTAGTTGGAAACGGCCTTGGCCCTCGGAGTCGAGGGGAAGATGGAGTCGATAATCTCGGCCGATCTCACGGCAAGAATGGACAAAAGGGTATCACTCAGCTGTTTTCGGAGGGCCGTTAGTCAGAACGTCTCGGGAAACACAAGACTACCCCCGTCCCCCTTGGGGGTGAAGATGAGGAGAGGGCGGGGGGAAGAAAAGGGGGATGGATCACTCACTCCGTGGGTCGCTTCGCAGCATCCCTGCAGATAAACACCAGCGTCGGGCGCCACGGCGCCAGGGGCGTAACGTACGCGGTAGTCGCGGCCGACCTCGAGCTTCCTCGACCCCGAGGTGGCGTCGGGGCCGCAGATCTCCCAGCCGTCGACGAGCTCGCGGTCGACGGCGTTGCCGGCGGGCGGGACCTCTGGCAGCAGACCCCAGCTGTCGCGGAGCATGTCGATGTGGGCGTTGCGCTGGTAGCCGGTGGCGGCAACGACGAGGTCTACGTCGAGGACCTCGTCGCCGGGCAGCTGACCGACGAAGCCGTCCTCGGGGTCGTCGCAGGCGCTCTCGAGGCGGCGGACGTGGAGCTGGAGGCGGTCCGTCTCCTTGCTCTCGGTGACCTGGGTGATGTCGCGGCCGAAGAGCATGCGGTGGGGCCACTTGCGCTCGTCGGTGCCGAGCGTGCGCTTCTGGTGGTAGAGCATCTCGTACAGGGCCTCGATGATCTGCAGCCTCACGACGCCGTAATTGGTCGCTTTCGCCTCCTTGATGAGGGCGCGGCGGTATTTTTGCGACTTGGGGTAGAGCTCGTCGACGTACGAGGGGTTGAAGATGGAGTTGACAAAGGGCGAGTCGTCGGCGGGCTTGAGGAACTCGGAGCGCATCACCATCCACGTCTTGGCGTTGGGGTACGCGCGCTGGACGTCGCGGAAGATCTCCGCCGCCGACTGGCCGGCGCCGATGACGGCGACTCTGTAGGGCCTCGAGGTGTCGTTGAGGATCTGGGGTGCCAGCTGAGCGTACTGGGAGGAGTGGATGATGCGCGGGTGCTTGGCGGGGAGGACCTTGGGGAGGCGGGGCTGGCCGCCGGTTGCGATTAGGACGTTGCGAGTCTGGTAGGAGGTGACCTGGCCGGTCTTGATGCTGCGGGACTTGACGGTCCAGGTCCTGACGCCGCCGGCGGTCTGGGGGTCCGGGGAGACGGAGACGACGTCGCGGCCGTACTCGACGACGTCATCGAAATGACGGGCGCACCAGCGCAGGTAGTCCTCGTACTCGACGCGGGCAGGCAGGAAGGTGTCGAGGTTGGTGAAGTCAACCAGGCGGTTGTTGCAGTGGAGGTAGTTGAGGAAGGTGAACTGCGAACGCGGGTTGCGCAGCGAGGCCATGTCCTTGATAAAGGAGATCTGCATACGGGCGCCCGAGAGGAGCATGCCCGGGTGCCATGCGAACTGCGGCTGCTTCTCGAGGAAGAGCACCCTGGGCGCCGACCGGCCGGGGGTAAGCTGCCGGCCAGCCTCCTGGTAGTCGTGCATGGCGACGGCAACCGACAAACTGGCGGGGCCGAAGCCAACGCAGATGAGGTCGTGGATATCACTGGGTTCGCATGGCTGCAGGTACTGAGACTTCTGGAGGTGGGAGCTGTCATAGTGGTGGCCGTTCACACCGTTGCCATTCTGATACACGGAGCCGTTGCTATGGCCGTTTGTGAAGCCGTTGCCGTTGAATAGGGAAAAGCCGCTACCGGCGTCGGAACCATTGGTTGGTGAGTCGCAGTGAGGAGACATGATGATGATTGTGGTGGTGGTGGGGTATTATGTGGTGGTGGTCGTCGTACAGTATGTGCGTAGTGCGGCCGCTCGCGAATATGTACGTAGGTACGCGTGTGTATGTATGTGTGTGTGTGTGTGTGAGTCGCAATGGACGGCGGGGGTAACGTTTGACGAGCGTATTGAGCAAATAAGATGCCAGTACCAGAGCGGCCGAGAGGGCAGAGCGAGCGCTTTAAGATGTTAGTCCCATGGCACTCGAAATGCTCTCCATCTCGGGACGTGGGAGCATCAACTAACCTTTATTTCTCAAGCCTCTGCGACGGTTCCAAAGAGACGCTGCCCGGTGTGAATGCGGGGGGCGGGTGCGAAAGAACGCGGGGTATTTCGGGTTTTCGCTTGGAACTTTTTTCTCCTTGCTCCAAAATGCCCAGACCTTTTTTTTTTCTTCCCCTTGTGATTTTTTGAGCAGCTTAGGTACTCCACGGCGGTATTCAAGCCACACTGTTCGTCATCGACTCTTGAAGAGTGGCGCTCGGTTTGAGGATTTGGGGTATACCGAGGATAAGCCACTGGTTGTATTGGCGTTTGAGAGAGAAGATGATGATAGGAAAAAGTGTGAATAGGAGGGAATCGAGAGAAGCACCGGGAAAGAAAGGATCAAGTGGCGGAGGAGGGGCACCGGAGGGGAGGGGGCTAATATGCAAAATGGAGAGACGTCAATGGGTGCAGTGCCCGCGTCCCTTCGAGACAGCGTGATCGACCGACCGACCGTCCGACTGACCAGCTTGAAGCTGGGCCGCTGGACCCCTTGGAGCTCACGAACAAGCAGATGGGTGCGAGTACTCGGTACTTGTGGTCTCGTCACTCGCTGCACGCCCCCGAGGCTGGGAGCCGCTGCCGCTAGACACATACTATAATACGTACTTGAAGGAACCTACCACTACTCAAATTGCAACATTCGGTTCTTTGCTCGGATGGGGCAACGTCGTCGATGTTGCGATCCTGTCATTCATGCCGGACAAGGCCTTTGCAGGACCCTTGCCAATCATGCTTGGTAGGGGGAGCTGTATTGGCGAACGCAGTAGGCTAGTACCGGTCCGGCTCAAAAGCAAGAAGCCATCCATCCACAACGGATGCCTTTCCACAGCCAGGGGTCGAGGCCAGGGACAGAGTCACAACAGCTGACTCCAGAGATGGGTTCGCTACACTAGTAAGGGACGCCCTGGGAAGAGGGTCTGGGTCCACGTTCGGGTCTGGGCCTGCACTTGGTACTAGCACCGGTACCGGGTTATGGCAGACTGGGACCACGTACTGAGGCCGTATTCGAGATATCCATCATCAATACCCGGGCCCGTATGGGATGTGCTGAAGCTGTGTGTCCACACAGGAATAATTGACAGGCGTGTAAAGACCGTCCCAGTTGACGTAGATCGGCAAGGTGAGCAGCAGGCCAGCCGTTGCAGGACGGCAATAGAAACATTGGAAGAGCAACAGAAGATGGGGTCTGGCATCAGTGGGTGATGGCGTGCGGCGGTGCGCAGGGCTTGGCACGTCGAGTATCGTCTGCATTTGCCGGACCATAGTAGTGGAGCGGACGGGAGGGATGGGCCGGAGACATAAAAGGTTGAATGAAAGGGTGATGACTTTCTGAAGGGGAAACGAGCCCAGGCGACTCGACGGACAAGCGATTCTCCCAACGCGGGGCAGCGTGTCTGAATTGACCTTGAGAGACTCGGCTGATGTTCGTGAGTCGAATCCGAGTTGCAGCTTGCGGTGTTTGCGTAGTTGCCAGGTTTCTTTTTGTCACTGCCATCCTCGCACGACGAGAGACCTAGGCATATTCATGCCCATGCTGCCTCGGCCGCCCGGGTGTGACGTGTTGCTCGAGTGCTGACGTTTTTGATCCACAGATCATAGGGTATGCCGACGCCATTGAAAGCGCCTCGGGAGGAGATGCTCGGTCATTGCAGGCGGACGCAAGGTTCCTAGGAAAAGGTCCAAAGCCGACGGTTTACGAGGAACTCCTCGCCGACGATTTCCAGGACAATGCAGATCGATGGTGCCAGCGAGACCCACTCCCAATCAGTCGCGGTGCAGAAATTGGACGGTCCGATATGCAAGAGAACGAGGACGAGGGACGACGGTGTGGAAGCGAAGAGGGGGGAGGGGATAAACAAAAAACAATAGTAAAGAGATGCATGGAGGGAGGGGTGGTGGGATGGCTCGGCGAAGGACAAGGAAGAGAGTGAAGAAAATTCAATGACGGACTGTTTTTTCGCACGATGGGTGGAGCGAGAGGGGATGGGTGGGTGGGGCATGATGCGGTTTCGGTGTTATCTTCGGATCTGATAAGATCAAATCTCTCATGGTGTCGCTCCTTCCGATTTCATCCCAGCTCCGAAGGAGTACCGGTATGGCAGGATGGAGACAACCCAGAATTAGTGCCTCAGGCACGAATATGGAGGCATGGCAGGTACATACGGATACATTGCCACACTTTTCTTCCATATCCGGCGTGTACACCTTGAGCAGCATCGTCTGGAGGATTTCGGGCGCGGAAATAACGGGGACAAGCGTACCGGTAGGTACTCGGATGAGTTCGCAGTTAAGGTTAAGCATGCCTCACCTCGGGGAACCCCGCATTCTTTCTGTGCCATCGAACATGTCTGGAAGCTTGAAATAAACAAGGCCAAGAGGTACCAAGCCTTGGGAGTCTTCGCATTGGCCTCCGACGGTTGTGGAATGTGGGAAGAACCGGGCTGTGTGCGACTTCCGGGTGCTCAGTGAGCCAGCGGGATGTGGAGGCGGTAGGATCACCAAGAAACATGAGTCGAGGACTCTGGGCGCGCAAAGCTTTGCTCCGAGAGCGGGCAGAAGAAGCAAGCGGCCAGGGGTTCACGAGAAGACCTCGGGATGGAAATCCAGGGGGGGGGGGGGGGGGGGGGGGGGGGGGGGCGAC
>JASUDE010000182.1:63786-90377 GCA_034509685.1 Colletotrichum cereale
GGGGTCGGCTTCCAAGCCTCTAGAAGTATCGGGTACTGTTGATTTACGGTTGGAGAGTTCCAGAGGCTGCTGGTCTGCGCTCATGACCCCATTGTGTAGCGTAGCAGCGAGAGAGGAACTTGTCCTAGCGCGAGTGGTGAACACAGCACACGCAGTAGCTCGAGCCCTGGCACCATGCAGAATGAGGTACTTTGCCTCGTCCAGGGCATGCGTACATGGATGGTACTACCTAGGTGTAGTCGTGCCTTTTGTGGCGATGGATCTAATCTGATGCGATGTGGGTACGCAGCTGGGGACGATTCCATCGAGCCTGTCGGGTACGTACTAAGACTGTCCATACGAGGTACTACACCGTACAAGCTAGATATTCCATCAAGTTACCTCGCTTTCGTCAAGATCTGGCACAAGATCTCGTCCTCTCCTGTACCAGGCAGACCACGAAGCCTCAAGATTGACTTGGTACACGGAGACCGTGACAAGAACAAATATGGATGACGGCAAAAGTCCCTCGGTTCCTGTCACTGGGTTTGTGAGTGTTGCCGTCAAATCGTGCTGTATCCCCAGTGGGCAACCACAGCTCAAACGGAATTAGTAAGCAAGACACTCAAGAAAAGGATGACTTCCGAAACAATGGCCAAGGCTTGCAGAGCCTGACGACTGAAAATGATTAATGGATCGCCGCAGTTTATGCTGTGCATTGGTGGGTTATCTTGCGGGAATTTTGGGCGCGCCTTTTGGCAGGTAACTAACTAGTGTAGCACCAGGTACTGGTAGTTCCGCCTAGGTTTCACAGACTTTTTGGCAACATTTTGCCCGGGTTATCTGATGATCTGATTATCTAAATCTGATAAGATTCTGGTCTAATTGGGTAAGGCGTACATACCTGATGTGTCGAGGACCAGTGACGATGCCACGATCCCCCCGAAGGACCCCTCCCTAGCAGGACAACCCCCCTCCCCAGTTCATCGCCGATGTGGCCCGTGTTTGTGTCAAGGGCATGGCTAGCTCAGGTGTACGCTGCAAGCGCCGAGACCCGCTGGACATCACCCCTTGGCAACCATGCTCAGGCCTCGTTACGCCGGCATCAAGTTGTGAGACGAACGGGCCTGAAGAAGTGCCGGATCCCGCACGCGGCCTCTAGGTGTCCTGTTGGATAGTTGGGATCTTGATTCGCAGAAGCGAACAGGAGAAAACGAGTTGTGGGTAGAAGAGGAAAGAAAAAGGCCGAGAGGTTAGGTACCTATCTACTTACCTAGAGAGATGGGGAGCGCGGCTGGCCCGCATTGCGTTCGTTCCTTCCACCGTCCCATCATTTGCTGCTCGACCTGCCCGTGGTGGGGCATTCCCGTCGGCTCAAGGAAGGGAGAGGGCAAGAATCAAGACACAGAACAGGGAAGGTGGGAAGAGGAAAACTCTTCACGTGGATTCCCACCCGCCCGTTTGCCCGAATAGAATGCGACCCAAGCAAGGCAGGCAAGAGCGTAATACTAGCTAGTAGTACACTGGCACTCGTCCACAACCGCATCCACCTTCCTCCTCCACCTCCACTCCCCCGTTCGTCACTCCGCCGCCCCATTCACACCCACCCTCTGGCATCCCAGTCCAGCTTCTCGAGCACCAGCGGCTGTAATGCCCACATCACAACCGGACCGTCGCTCATCGTCCGTCCACCACCGATTGGCTCCCAAGTCCGCCCCTCCCACTCTCGCAGGTCCCTTGTTCCGAGTGTTACCTACTACGGCACCGAGAAGCACGCTCGAGGACCGTCCATCCCATCTCCCTCTCTGTTCCATCGCATCATGGCATATTATGCACCATCCGGACACACGCTTTTGCGCGCCCACCACATCTCACCCCCTAACCCTTGCGATGCTGATTCCAGACCGGGGAATCCGACGGTCACTATGCCCAACGAAGAGCGAATCTGGGGCCTCGTCCGCCGTGGCCAGCATACAAAACCATCACCGCTTACTGACCGGACTCTCTCTAGCTGACCCTTGACTCGACATGCCCATCTTCACACGCTTACTCGCCGGACGGTGAAGGCCATTTTGTACCTGTCTTGGTTATTAAAATTGGGTACCAGCAGGAACCTTGGAGGGAAGCTCCGTACACGCCCGAGTTGCTCGCTTTATATGGCACTGTCCTCAGCTTATTGTAACCCCCACATCTGGGCCACCCTCTTCGCTCCTGCCTCTCCGGTCGATGCGTTACCCCTCCACGTACTTATGTAGTGAGCCCCGGAGCGGCCGTATGTCCCTAGCCCGGTAACGAGACTCGACGACCAGAAGTTCTGGATGCCAGGCAGAGACGCTGCTAGAATGTCGCCTATCACATCCAGAGGTTAATACCAAGTGAGCGGCGGCATCTTGACAAGGCCCGGAACCCCGTCTTAGGGTACACTCGCTTCACTACATAACACCTCGCCGACCCAGACTTTACTTGTGTGCCACACCTGTCAATGCAGATGAAGCTATGGGCCGCACTCAGCCAGACATATACTCTTCTTCGATCGCCAGCTTGCCCGCTCAGGTTCGGACATGGTGGTTGGGTGATTCCCAAAAAGCCCTGCGTCGTGGCGCTCCGAATCGTATTCTTAACAATAACCTCTGAGGCGAGCACTCGGGGAGTATGCCGCTTCTAGAAATATGTCTCCGGTAGTCAGACGGGATCGACCACCCGCAGCAAGCACATATAAGCACCGATGCAAATCGTGGCGTAGCGTCTGGGGCAGGATGGCCTGTTCTGAATGCGCCATGGGATCTCGCCACGTCGCTACAGAACCGTCTTTTCATCCTCGCGTCCTCCGAATCATCCATGGCTTCGTGTAGTATTCGGAGGCCCCTAGGAACTACCTGGCAAAATATCGTCCAGGCACAATAAGCTTTGATAGTTATTGAGTTGTGTTTACTGAAGATTGCCGTTAGCTTAGCTATCACAAACACGCGCTCCCTTCAATATGACCCTGGGCTTGCAAATGTAGAAGGGTAGACAAGCTTGACAGTGGGCGCGACGGAACACATCAGCCGTCAAAGCTTTACCCGGCCACAATACCCGCGTAGGGCTACCATCGAGCATCCGCATGTTTGCGCAAGCTCACAACTATTGTGTCTGACTGTGCATGCTTCGTCATGTCTGAGTCGAGTCGACCATGCGTCACTGGAGGTTGCCAAAAAGAGGATCGAATGGCCTTTCGAAGCGTATCTCACTGCGCGACGAGATTCATAGCGACGCAGCGGGTTCTGTTCTTTAGGTCATGACGCCATAACCGCGGAAATGCCCCTCACCTCAGACTCCGTCCTCCCCGCCCACCCCCTCTTGGACCTTGGGTTTTTTTTTTCTTCATTTTTTTTTAGGAGGATCGGTGGTTGACCGGCCCCAACTCGGCGAGGGTGTAATGAATACTACACGTGCATGTGTTGCATAGTAGGATGGCGCAATGGCAACATGGGAATGTCCCCCCCCCCCAACTCACAATTGACCAAGCTAATTGACACGACTAGGGGCTTGCGTGTTAGCCGCTTAAATTGACCAACATCTGATGCTGCCCCCCACCTGCCACCTCAGCAATCGCCCGATCAGTTTGCATGCTGTAAGCGTAGTTAGCTTGGTTATAGCTTCCAACAACTCCCTTAGCGGCTAGAGAGAGAGAGAGAGAGAGTCACACACACACGCACACCTGCGCGAATAGTGAACTAAAATCACCAAAAAGTCCATGTCTTTGCTTTGCAGCGCGCACCTCTTCTCTTCCGCTGCAACACTCCGTCAATCGAGCTTGGGCATTGTTACCCTCTAGTCTTACGCACAGGTTGCCGACAGCCCTACGCACAGGGCCAAGCCGTCTTGAGCTAGTCGTCTCGAACCACCACGCCGTCATCATCCACGAATGAACGATCTCATATTTCATCATCGACACCCGAGGCTCTGGTGCCGTTGTGCATTGCGTTGCAGAGTTTCTCGACATATCACACCAGCTGAGTAATTGCCGCAATCTTACAGGCTCGGCAGACGGCAGCCGACCCCTCGCATCACCCCTGGCTGGTCGCACAGCATCCGATTGAGAAGATACGCCGTTGCACGACCGGATCTGTGAATCATCACTTGTCTTATTGGACAACAGTCTCCCCAGGCGCGTGGTCTCTTTGGCCTCTTACTGCAGGTCCATCTCGACCTGGACCCGGGCGGCGCATTGACCGTGGTGCGAGTTCCCGTTGAAAAGAGGGCCCGGCTAATAATACGTGAGTACCTTTTTGTGATGTTACCCAAAGCCAACAGAGAAATTTACCCATCTGACCACAGTACAAAGTTCTTCGAGGGCTTCCCTTGAACCGCATCGTCGTCTTTGGGGCTGCCTGTATCTTGACTGCTCCGACGACGACGCCAACATGGACGATATCGACCTCAAGCCCGAGCTCGAGCTTTCAGTATTAAACCCTAATCCTAAGAGGGTCCCAGGACCTCTTCTTCTTCACCAGCTCGTGAAGTCTAAATCACACACTACGCTACCTGCGATATACCATCTGGATCATCATGGACGGAAATCGTTCCTGTCGTATTCGCAGCTGCACCACGCGGCCGATAGCCTGGCCAGCCGGATCTCTCGTTCCGTTGAGAAGGCGCCAACATCAGAAGATTTTGTGGTGCCGCTTCTCGTTCCTCAGTCTCCGCATCTTTACATTGCGATTCTCGCCATCCTCAAAGCCGGCGGAGCCTTCTGCCCTTTGAATCTAGACGCGCCTCCCGAGAGAGTAAGATTCATTCTTCAAGATGTATCGGCAAAGGTCGTTATTGTCAGTCGAGATATGGTCTCAAAGATCCCAGCAGATGAGCCAGACAGAGTCATCTTGTTAGTGGACGAAGACGAAGTGGAGGAATTGACTCCATCATCGTATGATTCATTCCGCAATCCCGAGCCGCATAGCCTGGCCTATGTTATGTATACATCTGGCTCTACCGGCACACCAAAAGGTGTTGGTGTTTCACATGATGCTGCAGCTCAGAGCCTTCTCGCCCACAACCGACATATTCCGCAATTCAACCGCTTCCTTCAATTTGCCTCGCCGACATTCGATGTATCAGTATTCGAAATCTTCCTCCCTCTTCTCCGTGGATCTACATTGGTCACTTGCGATCGCGGCCGTATGCTTAACGATTTGCCAGCTGTCATAAGGACGTTGCAAGTTGATGCATGCGAGCTTACACCGACTGTTGCCGGCAGCCTTCTCCGATCAAGGGAAAATGCACCTTGTCTCAAGTTGCTTCTGACAATCGGTGAGATGTTGACGGAGTCTGTTATTCGCGAGTTTGGCGGCACCGAAGAGTCAGAAGGCATACTGTGGGGTATGTACGGACCTACGGAAGCTGCAATTCATTGGTAAGTCTGTATGATAGTTGCTGGTGGAGTCTATACTGATCTCGAGCAGTACTCTTCGACCAAAGTATCCCAGGGATTGCGCTCCTTCGAATATCGGATTTCCCTTAGACTCTGTCTCTTGTTTTGTTGCCTCGATACCCCAGGAGGGCAGTGCGTATGAGTTCAGGATACTCCCGCTGGGCGAGCCGGGTGAACTTGTTGTCGGAGGACATCAACTAGCCAACGGTTACCTTAATAGGCAAGAACAAACACAAACAGCGTTTTTCGACACCACGTATGGCCGCGTTTATCGCACAGGAGACAAGGCCATCATGAACCACGATGGAACCCTGGAGTGTCTTGGGAGGATATCCGACGGCCAGGTCAAGCTGCGCGGTCAAAGAATCGAACTAGGCGAAGTCGAGCAGGCAGCGATGCGAACCGGAGGTTGTCACAGCGCCATCGCCATGGTTCTTGGGGGTATCCTTGTTGCATTCTGTGCCGTCGACGACACTTCGTCTATAAGAGACCAAACGGAAGGCATCATCAACACTTGTCGAGCTTGGCTCCCATCTTTCATGGTACCTGGAGATGTGGTTGTTAAGACAAGCTTCCCAAGATTGCCATCAGGGAAAGTGGATCGAAAACAACTCAGAAGCGAGTACGAGACTGCAGCGATGTCACAAAGTGTGTCTCATACAGAGCCGGCTGATCCGATGGAGCAAAAAGTGGCAGCGATTGTGTTCAAGTCTCTAGGTATCCGGGTTTCGGCGTCAACGCAACTTGCATCGTCGGGAGTTGATTCTTTAAGGGCCATCAGGCTTGCTTCGGCGTTGCGAGACGGCGGGTTTGAAGCGTCGGCAACGGATATACTCGGATCCAAGACTCTATCGGCCTTGTGTACGATACTTAGATCAGCTTCAAAACTAAGACGTGACGAAACGGGCTCCCGAAACAACGCTACAGATCCATCCGAGATACCACTTGACCGCTTGCTCGGGTGGCGCGCAGAACTCTCGCCAGTACTTCGTGAGGTTGAACGCGTGCAGTGGTGCACACCACTACAGAGCTCTATGCTTGCTGAGACTTCTATCAACCCTCAAGCGTACTGCAACTGGATCAAGCTTGAGTTTCCATCCAACACTACAACACAGGATGTAGAAACTTGGACGCATCAGATGGCAGCAGTTAATGAGATTCTGCGGTCAGGATTCGTGTCACTCGACTCTGGTTTCGCACAGGTTGTGTTTCAGCGGCTACCGCATACTGCGGTTCAGACGGTAGAAGACTTCAGCCACGACTTCTCCTTGGCGTCTGACGAGGACTTTTTGCATCCATTCAGTGCCCAGGTTTGCGAGGGAAACTCATTGATCGGGCCGACACTCCTCCTGCAAGTGCATCACTCGCAATACGACGGGTGGTCTGCCGATATGTTGACTGAAGACTATTCCGCCTTGTTAGCCTCTCGGTCGCCAGAAACACGACCACAATTTCGGGATGTCGCTAGATTCTACGCCGACCCCATTATCAAAATCGACATGGATGAGGCACGTGGCTTCTGGGCTGATCATTTGCTTGGCTGGCAACGCCATAACCTACCACGCTTAATGGGACGTCCCGTCGAGCATCCCCAAACTCAAACAGTCTCCAGGAGGCTGGACATCCCGCAAAGTGCTCTTAACGAGGCAATCTCGCATTTCAACTGTCACCCACAGGTTTTCTTCCAAGCTAGTCTTCTTTGGCTTTGGGCTGGGCTGCAAGGGCAAAACGATGTTGTTATTGGATCGGTCTCGTCGGGTAGGACGATTCCAGTGGCAAGCGTCGAGCGTATAATGGGTCCTTGTATCGCGACAACACCACTGAGAGTCGACCTTGCCAGACTCACGACCATTGCTGACCTTGTCCGCGACATCCACTCGAAAAATCGCCAAGTGCTACAGCACGGCATTTTACCACTGTCCGACATCAAGAAAATTGCAGGAGTCAACCCGGGCGATGCGCTCTTCGATATGCTCTTTGTATATCAAGAGTCCCTCTACAGTCAACCACAGCGTGACGGCCAGGTCAAGGTTGTTTCCCATCAAGACTTCTTGGAGACGAACTTCCTTGTTGAGATTGAACCCTCTTCTGACGGGCCGACATGTCGATTCACCTACCGTACAAGTGCAATCTCCACTCAACACATCAACATGCTGATGGAACAACTTGGGTCGGTGGTTTTGCACCTTATTCGCCAGCCGGAAAACCCCATAGCCTCTGTTGGGAAGGCATTACCTCGTGAAATGACGTCTATTTTCAATGCCAACCCTTCGACTCTTTCGGCGGTTCCAGATTTGGCAGCAACCTTTGAACAATCGGCACACCTCACGCCCGATGCTGCAGCGATAAGCTTCGCCAACTCTCTGCGTCAAGAGGCAGTCGAAACAATCTCATTCAGCAACCTCAACTCTCTGTCCAACAGAATTGCTCGATATCTACAAGAGGAAGGGGCCAAAGAAAGAGACGTTGTTGGCTTGATCATGGAGAAGTCGATCAGCCTATATGCGGCGATGCTCGGAATTCTCAAGGCCGGGTGCGCATATTTGCCTCTTCTACCCACCACACCGGCTGAGAGAATCAGAGTCATTCTAGCTCAGGCTGGCGTCAAACTCTGTGTGGCTGATGCAAAAATACCAACAACCCTGGATGGTCTATCCAATTCCAAGTTTGTGAACATTCAATCAATCGACATGTCCAGCTTTGCAGATGCCAACCTGTGCCTGCCTCCAGACCCATCTCGGCCCGCATATGTCATTTACACTTCTGGAACAACAGGCACCCCAAAGGGCGTAGTTGTCACACATGGAAATATTGTGAGCAACCTCGTCGTCTTGTCCAAGTTATACCCCCACAGCAATCGTTCTCGTCTTCTGCAAGCATGTTCGCAGGCGTTTGACGTATCTGTTTTTGAAATTTTCTTCACTTGGAAAATTGGCGCATGCTTGTGTTCCGGTACCAATGATACCCTTTTCGAAGACTTGGAGCGCGCGATTCGATTCTTGGAGTGCACCCATCTAAGCATGACCCCGACGGTGGCTTCTTTGGTTGACCCCCGTAACGTGCCCACTGTCGAGTTTCTTGTCACTGCAGGCGAGCCCATGACCACGGTCGTAGCCGAAAAGTGGACAGGCTATTTGTTTCAAGGTGTGTTTTCCTGTCATTAGAATGGCAACTCTCCCGTGCTCACCGACACTCCAGGCTACGGACCAGCAGAGACAACAAACATTTGTACGGTCAAAAAGATGAAGTCCGGAGACTTCATCGACCATCTGGGCTTCTCGTTCGAGAATACCTCTACTTTCGTTCTCGGATCCGCTACTACCGATGTCGTTCCTATCGGTTGCGTTGGCGAGCTCTGCTTCGGAGGAGATCAAGTCGCAGCGGGCTATCTGGGCATGCCTGAACTCACCAACGCGAAGTTTGTCAACCATCCTCACTTTGGAAGAATTTATCGGTCAGGAGATATGGGCCGAATGCTGCCGGATGGCTCTCTGATGGTACTCGGACGAATGGACGACCAGTTGAAACTCCGTGGACAGCGGATTGATACTGGCGAGATCAGTAGCATCCTCACAACCTCCGGTCTTGCAACTTCAAGCGCTGTTGTCATTGTCAGCCGTGCCAACTCGTCTGCGTCGCAGTTGGCGGTTTTCTACGTGCCTGTTGACCGCATACAACCCAATCACGAGACTTTGCCAATCGACGAAAAACTATCCGAAGCAAACAATATCCTTTTCGGACTCCTTCGATCTCGGTTGCCAGCTTACATGGTGCCGAGTTACTTAGTGCCCATCAGCTCCGTACCACTGACTTCAAGCGGCAAGGTCGACAGAGCCAAATTGCAGTCATCTTTCCGACAGTTTGACCGGCAATACTTGGACTGCGCCGCGGGCACTTTACCCCGGAATGCAGACGATGCTTCGTGGTCAGAAAACGAAAAGACGATCCGCACTGCCCTTTCTGAGGTACTCAACGTCCCTATAGAGGATATCACTCGATGGCAGCCGTTTGCCGCTGTCGGATTAGACTCCATCTCCGCCATCTCTCTCGCAAGGGGCATCCAGCGCGTCTTGCAACAAAGAGTGCCTGTATCATTGGTTCTGCGAGCCGGATGCGTGGCTCGGCTAGCCCAGGAATTGCAGCCACGAAAATCCGAAGCAAGTTCCAATGGCGCTCTCAAGACGGCGACGCTGTTTCCCGAAACCTTTGTTGAACAAATCAAGGAAAACTTTTCAAAGGAAGGGAAGAGAGTATCGGCAGTTTTACCTTGCACTCCGCTTCAAGAAGCTATGCTTTCTTCCACGAGGAACTCGTCGTATTCCAACCAGATGGTTTTCAAACTCCATGTTCCTGAGGCAAAAATGAAGGAATACTGGGGGTACATGCATCGTCGGCACGGAATCCTACGAACATGCTTCATCTCGACTCGAGACGTCAAGTACGCTGTTGCCCAAGTGGTACTCGACTCTTGGCCAATGCCGTGGCATGTAGTAGAAGCAGGAAGCTTGCAGGAAGCGACTGATCAACACGCGCAAGAGGTTCCAGATGCGCTGGACTCCAACACTCCTCCAGTATCACTCGCTGTACTCAAGACCGAAGAGGGTGTCTACCTCTCCTTTGCCTGTCATCATGCACTGTACGATGGTGTGGCGATAGATGCGCTCCTCGCGGAGGTTGAACAACTCGCGACTGGAAAGAACCTCGATGCTCCAGTCGACTATATGCCGGTTCTCCTAGAAGTCCTCAACGCACCTGACGGCGCAAGCGAGTTTTGGAAAAGCCATTTCGAGGGTTACAGGCCTACGCAACACAAACTTTCTGCAAAGTTACCAAGCGCTCTCTGCGACGAATCGACAAAGACTACGACTAAGCCTCTCGACATCCCACTCGGTCAACTCCAGGAATTTTGCAAGAACTTGGGGGTTTCGCCGCTCTCTTTCTTCCAAACAGCCTGGTCCGTCTTCCTATGCATTGTCTATGGAGAGACAGACATCTGCTTTGGGAACGTCATGAGTGGCAGGGTGCTGTCAGCAGACGGCATCGATCGCCTGGTTGCCCCTTGTTTCAACACGTTGCCAGTTAGGGCTGAAATATCTCCGTCGACCCAGCTCCTGGCTTTGCTCAAGAAGTTTCACACACTCAACCCTCAACTTTTGGAATGTCAGTTCACGCCCTTGCGTTCCATTCAGACCCAAGTATCGAAGAGTGGCAAGCAACTTTTTGACTCTCTACTTCTTCTGCAACAGCCGAGGGCAGAGCGTTTGTCCTCTATTTGGGAGTTGGTCGAAGACAAGGGAACGATGGATGTATGTCTTGGCCTTGACGATTAAAAATGCCGAGTTTCGCACGCTGACCTTACAAATCCAAGGTACCTCTTGTCTGTGAGCTCACGCCCCATCCATCCAACAACTCCATGGACGTCAAAATCCACTCAAATAGGTGAGCCGCTCTCCACACAAACAGTCTTGAAGGTATCCTTCAACTAACTATCGACGTAGCTCATCCATGACTGAAGATGCTGTGGCCGGGCTTCTGGGCGTGTTTCTTGACGTCATTACCCGGATTATGGCTCATCCGGCATCAAGTATACCGACTCGGGAAATCTTGACACCGAACTCTTTGCAGACCCTAGACGGACTTGTTGTCGACGTCACATTCAATCGAGCCGACCAGCCAGATACCGAGGACCCTGCTGATGAAGAAGACTGGAGTGAGACAGAAATCCAGATCCGTTCCATTGTGGCTGAGCTCTCGAAAGTGCCTATCTCGAAAATTGGAAGGAGTACCTCCATCTTTCAGCTGGGCCTGGATAGCATCAATGCGGTGCAACTCGCGGCTATGATGCGAGAGCACGGCCTGGAGCTATCTGCGCTGAACGTTATCGAGTTTCCAACTTGCGCAAAGATGGCCAGCTGTATCGGGACCTTCTCAACTCAAGATATGGTGCAATACGATTTTGCCAAGTTCGAGCAAGAGGTTGGGGTGCCTGCTTGGCCTGGTTCCGACAAGGTCTTGCCGTGTTCACCGCTACAGTGTGCCATGCTCAACGACTTCATTCAGTCGGAGGGCAAAGATTACTTCAACTACATGTCTTTTGTCCTCGGGGATGAAATTACACTGGATCGGATCCGAGACGCATGGGAAATGCTACTCAAACACCATGAAATACTGAGGACTGGTTTCATGCCATCACAACATCGGGACGCCTCATTCGCAATGGTACAATACTCGTCAAAGGAATGTCAGCTGCCTATCACAGTCGGCGACAATGCTGCAGATCAGTTCAACGTTGCGAAATGGAAAATGGATACTGCTCACAACGTCCTGCAGTCTTTACAACAACCCCCATGGGCGCTAGCGCTTGAATGTGGAACATCAATTACGATGCACATAATCATGCATCACGCTCTATACGACGCATACTCTCTGCAGTTGATACTGACGGATCTTTCTCTCTGCCTTTCGGGCAAGGTCATGTTAGATCACCCTCCAATTGAGCGAGCAGTCTCACCAATCCTGCAAGCTTCTGTCAATCCTGGCCACTCACAAGGCTTCTGGAAGAAGAAGGCTTCACAGGTCGTGGTCAACCGTTTCCCAACCTTGACACCCTTGACAGAAAGGTCTCCAGAGCTTCTATCGGAAATCAGAGTTTCCGGCACAACCTTTAGCGGCCTTACAGACAGCGCGAGGAAAGTCGGTATCCCTGTCCAGGCGATCCTGGAAGCAGCCTGGACCCGAGTGCTCTCGGCATACCTTGGTGAAGACGATGTCGTGTTCGGCGTAGTACTTTCTGGTCGTATGAACGAGGACGCCGAGAATGCTATCTTCCCGTGCATCAACACGGTCCCCGTAATCGCACACAACAAACCGTCAAATTTGGAACTTCTCCAGCAACTACATGACTACAACAGCCAGCTCGTCAAGAACCAGAATGCCCCGCTCGCACAAATTCAGAAATGGCTTGGACACCCAAATACAAGAGTATTTGATACACTACTCGTGTACCAGCGGATGCCAGAAAACAACCTCCTGGACTTTCCGTGGCAAACCTTGAGCGATGAGGGCAACTTGGATTATCCGGTGTCGGTGGAGGTTGAGCCACTTTCTTGCGGGAAGATTCAGCTGCGACTCACTTTCAGAACTGATGTCTTGCCCAGGCCCCAGGCATTGCATTTGCTGGACCAGTTTGATGCCGTACTGCAACACCTTGCTCAGAAGCCGAACGAAAGCGCCAGCGATCTGTGGGCCAGTCATTCATCTATCTTCTCCATCTTACCACCGCTGGAGCCCATAATCCTTTCCGAGGAAAGGTTTTTGCACAGCTTCGTCGAGACGAAAGCTCAGGTTTGCCCAAACAAGCTTGCTTTAGAGTTCATCACGGGGTTTGATGGCGAGACTCCGGTATCGAGACACTGGACTTTCCACGAGCTCAACGAACGGGGAAATCAAGTCGCGAATGTTTTGGCGCCTTATGCACAGACTGGGAAGACCATTGCAATCCATTTTGAAAAGTGTCCGGAGGCGATTTTCTCGATTCTCGGTATCCTGAAAGTAGGGTGTGCGTTTCTGGCTCTTGACCCATCGGCTCCAAAAGCGAGGAAGGAATTCATCCTCAAAGACTCGGCTGCGCTGGCGCTACTGACCAACACCGACATCGACTTCACCGTTGAGCAGCCTCACATCCACGTGGACGATGCTTTGCTCCATAGTGCACCTAAGACCTTCACCTCCCCCGAGTCTCTCACTGTGCAAGACAACTCGTACTGTCTTTACACCTCCGGCACTACCGGGACGCCAAAAGGATGCGAAATTACCCACGAGAACGCCGTGCAGGCGATGAAAGCGTTCCAGAGACTCTTTGACGGGCACTGGGACGAGAACTCAAGGTGGATGCAGTTCGCTTCGTTCCATTTCGATGTTTCGGTTCTGGAACAATACTGGAGTTGGTCAGTGGGAATGCCTTTGATTGCTGCTCCCAGGGATCTCATCCTCGACGATCTCGCTGGTGCGATTCGCCGCCTCAACATCACTCACCTTGATCTTACGCCCAGCTTGGCGCGTCTTCTTGATCCGTCGGAGGTGCCAAGTCTATCGAGGGGAGTATTCATCACAGGTGGCGAGGCTCTGAAACAAGAGATTCTGGACGTTTGGGGACCCGTTGGTGTCATTTACAACGCATACGGCCCGACTGAAGCCACCATCGGAGTCACCATGTACCAGCGAGTTCCACAGAACGGCCGTGCTTCCAACATTGGCAAACAGTTTGATAATGTGGGGTCGTTTGTTCTGCAGCCGGGCACAGATATTCCCGTTATGAAGGGCGCCGTTGGTGAGCTCTGCGTGTCTGGAAAGCTGGTTGGCAAAGGATACCTCAACCGACCCGAGTTGACTCGAGAACGGTTCCCGTTTCTTGAGAGATTGGGTGAGCGTGTTTACCGCACTGGTGACCTCGTCAGGTTATTGCATGACGGATGTTTTGACTTTCTTGGCCGGGCCGACGACCAGGTCAAACTGAGAGGACAACGTCTCGAGATTGGAGAGATCAACCACTCAATCCGCACACGTGTTTCCAAGGTCAGCGACGTTGCCACTTTGGTCACGAAGCATGGAAGCTTGGACAAGGACCTTCTAGTCACCTTCGTTAGCTGCGATTCAAAAGCTGCCTCAAAGGGGGAGCTCCGAGTTCTGAACGAAGAAGATACAGCCCCCCTTGTCCGGTCTGTTCAGAAGGCATGCCGAGACACACTGCCGGGGTACATGGTGCCATCCTACATCTTCCAGGTTCCTTTTATCCCTCTTTCTCCCAACAACAAGGCGGATACCAAGCAACTGAACCAGCTTTTCCGTGGTCTCACACCCGAAAACCTGGTCCAACTCTCGCCATCGTCAAGAGCAATTTTCGAACCTGTAAATGACACTCAACGACAAGTATTATTTACCGTGCGAGAGTTCTTGGGTAGAGACATCGATGTCTCTTTGTCTAGCAATATCTTCGATCTTGGAGTCGACTCCATTTCCGCGCTAAGGCTCTCACGGTTGTTGCGCAGGAACGGTCTGATGGGCGCGTCCCCCAAAGTCATACTGAGAAACCCGGCTTTAGGAGACCTGGCCGAAGCACTTCAACAGAATGAGTCATCCAAGGAGGGTAGCGGTGTCCAAGAAGCACAACAGCTCATTCAAGCCTTCGGTCACCGCTACAGATCTCTGGCCATTAAAGAACTCGGGGTTGCTGATGACGGAGACATCGAATACGTTGCTCCTTGCACGCCCCTCCAGGAGGGCATGCTGTCCCGATTCATGTCAGACCAAGACGAAGGGGCTTACTTCACAGGCTTCCGACTCAAGCTTGCACCGGAAGTCTCGATTGCGAAGCTGAAGGATGCTTGTGAAAAGTTGGTTCAGTCACATGCCATCCTTCGTACAAGCTTCATTCAGACACCAGCAGGTTTCGCTCAGGTCGCCATCAAGTCTACCGGGCTCTGTTGGAGAGACTTGAGGTCACAAGAGCCCACTGAGATTGAAACCAAGCTTTGCGACGCGCTGCACGAATTGATACAAAAGAACAGCAAGAATGTGTGCAAACCTCTCGAGTTGATCATTGCTCAGCTCGGCAACCAGACCATCCTAGTTGTTCATATTTTCCACGCGCTCTACGACGGCACAAGTTTCGAGGCCATGCTACGCTGGGTCTCTGCAGAATATCTACATGAGGAACACGAGACCGCGCCATCTTTCCTCGATACACTGGCACACGGTCCTTTGGCCAACTACGACTCAAGCCGCCAGTTCTGGACTGAGCACCTAAGAAGTTGTTCATTTGACATTCTACCCCGACTTCGTGTAGGCGGTGCTACGGAGGTCATCGCTAAGACGAAGACCTACTCAGCACGGAACCTCGAGACTCTGCGAAGATCGCTTAACGTCACCCTCCAATCCGTGGTCCTTGCTTTGTGGACATCAACCTTCAAGAAGCATTTCCCGGTAAACGCGGCCACTGGAGTGATTGTATCCGGCCGGTCCATCGACATGGACCAGATTGAGAACACCATTGGGCCGTTATTCAACACACTGCTTTTCTACGCTGGAATCAAAGAGGGTGACACATGGCTGTCTCTGATCCAAAAGTGTCACGAGTTCAACACCTCAGTCTTACAGTTCCAGCATGTCCCATTGCGGAACATCCAGAAGTGGTGCACAAAGTCCAGGGGTCGCCCCATCTTCGAAAACCTCTTCGTTTTCCAGGTCGAGTCTCCCCAGTCGGCCGAGCAATCTGGGATGTGGTCCATCATGGATGACTACAGTGTGTCTGACTATCCCTTGGCTTTCGAAGCCTCGGCTACCCCTGATGGCCAGCTTCGCGTCCAGATTGTTGCACACCGAGATTTGGCCGACGAAGCGACATTGAATTGTTTGTTTGAAGAGATCGATGAGGCCATGGTTGACGTCACGTCGAGTGGCACGCATTCTTTGCCTGTTACCGAGGATCCATCCAGAGAAGCCTCGACGGCGGCGTCTCCCCGAACACCTCTGACCTCAAGGCCTGAATCGGTTGACGGGGATGCGATAAAAGATCATCGTCTTGACTTGAGCCCGTCGGACTTTGATTGGACTTCGGCCGCTCTGGCTTTGAGAAAAGAAATCGCAGCCTTGTCAGGTTCTTCTGAAGATACTATCACCGAGAACATAGCACTTCTTGCACTGGGTCTCGACAGCATCGATCTCGTTAAGCTATCCGCACGCCTCAAACACACCGGCTACGAACTCACTCTGTCCCAGCTCATGCGGTCGCAAACTATCGCTGAGATTTCAAAGATCCTGAACGAAAAGAAACCGTCCTCCTCAAATATTGACAAACAAGCTGACTTCGAAGAGCTCAAATCACGCCTTTGGAGGGCTATTGAGATGACAAAGTTTAACTTCCAAGACGTGGAAGCTGTCTTGCCGCCAACTCCTCTTCAAGAGTCCATGGTGGCTGATATGCTGCAGTCGGACTTTGAGCAGTACTTCAATCATGACATTCTGGAATTGGCGGACGGGCTGGATATTGCCAAGTTTGAAAAGGCTTGGTATCAAGTCATTGAGCGCTCCCCCATCTTGCGAACTGTCTTCGTCCAGATCGAGGATCCCAAGCTGGAACAGACTTTTTGCCAACTCATCCACAGGTCCAATCCCCTCAGAATCTCCAAACAAGAAACAAAAGACATGTCCGGTGTTCGAAGCTTGATCGACATGCATAAAGAAAAGGCCAGAGATTCCGGAGGGAGTGCGAATTTGCTCCAACTTTCAATCGCCTCGGTCAATGGGAAATCACTGCTCGTACTCTCGATCGCGCACGCTCTCTATGATGGTTGGTCTTTGGCTCTATTGCACCAGGATGTTGTCTCTGCCTATGAGGGAAAGCTTCCTCGGCACCCCCCAAATGAACCATTCCTTCAAGGTCTGATTAAGACGCCGACCGACCATTCAAAAAAGTTCTGGTCCCAGTACCTTGCGAATACACATCCATCCCTTCTGTCTGAGAGGGATCCTTCCAGTCGATCATCAAGGAACACAACTCACAGAACAGAGGCTATCTCGGGTATCACGCTTGATCAAGTGACGGCATTCTGCAAACACCATGCTGTTAGCCTACAGGCCCTGGGTCAAGCCTGCTGGGCTTCAACGCTCGCAACCCTGCTTCAAACCCTCGAGGTCACATTTGGTGTCGTTCTAGCCGGTCGTGACTCGGAACAAGCACAGAGTTTAATGTTCCCGACCATGAACACGGTGGCAGTGCGTTGCTTCCTCCACGGATCAACTACGGGGTTTCTGCATTACCTGCAAGAGACCATGGGAGATATTACAGAGTTCCAGAATTATCCTCTCCGAAAAGCTCAAAGTATCGCAGGAGGGCGATTGTTCAACACCCTGTTCATGCTACAGAAAAGCCCTGGTTCTGAGCCTGAGAATCCCATCATGAAATCCATTCAAGGCTCCTCAGCAACAGAGTTCGCGGTATGCGCTGAGCTGGAAGTTACGGCAAAGAGTCTCATCTGGCGTGTCGCAGGGCAAGACGCTTTTGTATCCGAAAAGATGACGCACCAGTTGCTCCATCAGCTCGACAGGGCGTTGAAGTGCATCGTTGAGACGCCAGACGACAATGTCCTTCACTTTGAGGGTGATGACGTCTCCATCTGCCGATTGCAGCCGTTCCAAATTCAAAAAACAGTTCATCAAGCCTCGAACACCGCCGCAGATGCCTTTTTGGACACAAAGGATGGCGAATGGACAAACACTGAGAACATCATTCGACGAGTGCTCTCTCAAGTTGCGGGCATTGAGCTCAACACCATCGAGAAGAGTCACACCCTATACAACTTGGGTCTGGACTCTATTAGCACGATAAAGGTCTCTGCGCTTCTCCGAAAAGAAGGCCTCAACATCGGAGTTCGCGCTCTTTTGACTTCAAGCTCGATCAAAGAGATGGCACGGCAGACCCAGGTTAGTGCTGGCATCGAAAAAGATGTACCCAGATCCCCACGGACATCAAGCACCACCCATCAGCTCCCGGATTCAATCAACATCAGCGCAATCTTGGCGAATGCTGGTATTGCCGAGCCTGAGGTAGAGGAGATATTGCCCCCGCTACCGATGCAAGTATACATGATGTCGTCATGGCAGAATGCTCAAGGATGTGTCTTCTATCCAGACTTCTTCTACCGACTCCACGGGTCCGTCGAACAGAGTCAGCTGAAGTCGGCCTGGGCTGCTCTAGTTGACGCAGAGCCGATCTTGAGAACTTGTCTCGTGCCGACTGGGGAGAGATCAACTCCATTTGTGCAAGTTGTTATCCAATCTGGAAGCGAAGGGCCACACCGGAACATTGTGTTCGAGAAAGAAGTGGCCCCAGTGGAAGCAGAGCGTCACTGGCCGCAAGTTCAACTTGGTGCCCGACTGGAAGATGAAAATACTTGGCTTCTTCGTTTGAGCCTCCAACACTCACTCTATGATGGTTTTAGCCTCCCAAGTCTATTGGGGAAACTTCTTTCGATACTCCGGGGACAATCCCCTACCACGGAGCCCAATATTGAGGCGTGGAAGTCTTTCATTGTGTCGCATAACGATAAAGACACGAAAGAGCACAACAGGGCGTTCTGGACTAAATACTTGGAGGGCACTCGGCTAACGCACTTGAGGGAGCATGCAGACGTTATCGACGATGCATCTCGAGTGTCTCTCCTCAAGCGCTCCGCTATTCAAGAAGTAAGTCGGTTGCAATCGTCTTGTGCACGAGCTGGCGTTGGCCTTCCGGCAACTTTCTTTGCTGCAACGGCGAAGACCCTCCAGAAACTCCAGTACGGGTCATCTGGATTAGAACCAAAGGAGGTCGTGTTTGGTATTTACTATGCCAACAGATCACTAGCTGAGAACCTGGAAAGCACTTACCCGACCCTCAATTTAGTGCCACTCAGGGTCTCAATGCAACACGACTCCGACATCTTGCAGGTCGCCAGACAGATTCAAGAGGACTTGCATCTTATTTCATTGAACTCCACCGTTGGGCTCTGGGAGGTCAAAGACTGGACTGGGGTCGAGATTGATTGCTTTGTCAACTTCCTCCATCTCGATGACGACAGCACCGAAACCTTGCAATATGGGGATGTCGCGCTTGAGCCTATTATCGAAGCTCATTCTGTCGAAAGACTCAGACAAAGTTTCGGGACCAATGGCCGTTCAACGGATTGCTCGACACGCTGGCTGAAAGATAACGCAGTTCGAGATGCGTTCCCGGTACGAGAATTAAATTGGTTGTAATTAAAGTAAGCAAAGACTAACATGTTGACAGAATGCACTGGACATCGAAGCATCGATAATTGCAGGAGGAGTGGACATTGGTGTTTTTGGAGCCTCCGAAAAGGTCTCCAAGACCACTGCCCATGAGATGATTATGATTCTCAGTGGTTTTCTGGGGCAATTGTAACAGAGAATGTCGGGCATCTACACTGTGACTAAAGGAACAAGTTTTTCTTTCTATTTTCTTCTATAATCTTGCTGCTCGAGTAATAGCCATCTTGCATTTTCATCTGACAGATTACTTCAACATATTGTTTCTTTTGCGGATGTCTTTTATGATTTATTTTTATATCAGCAGATTTGGGTCTGCCTGTGCAATCAACGACTAAGGAAACCCCCCACTTGTCGTTCTAGAAATCGAACAACATGCACGGCTGGAGCAAAGATAAGAAAGCGAGAAAGATGATGGAGCAAATGCCCAGGAGGTAGGTTGTCAGAATATTTGTTTCGCTCATGTTAGTGTCGAATGCCTCTCAAAAATGACTGCAAGCCTAGCCTTTCAACACTTGTCGAACCATGAATCATGTTATTGTTGGGGTCCAGATCTCACACAAAGGGCCAGCTGAAAAGATGCTTCAACCATGATACCGCTCTGGATCTACTGCTTCCGCCGCGAAACTATTGACATTCGGCGCGGCAGTGTGGCTCGGCACGAACCGAGCTTCCCCCCGCGATTGACCGAATCTTGCTGGGATCATGTTCATCCGCCCTCTAGGAAGGGCCCACAGTGTTGCACAAGGACCAATATCATTTCATCTTGGCAAGCTTGGAGTCTTGGTTCAAGACTTGTCTCAACTCGGCTGAACTACGAGTTCCAGAAGCATGCCTCCAAAGCAGAAGGCAACATTAGCTGTTTTAGCCCGACGAATCACTGAGGACTTTTAAAAGCTTTTTGGTCGATAGCCGAGGCGGGCTTCAGTGTACGACCTTCGCCAAGAGAGTAAAGCTTGGTGCAAGGCACCGAGATACGTATCCTGGATCGATAACGTACTTTTATTGCGCCGAGGAGCGAAGCCAAATCAGGCAGGTCTGCGGCTACCTGTGTACAGGCATGATCTGCCGAGACCATCACGCGAACCAGGGCCAGCCAGTTGTTATCGGACCCTTCATTTCTTTTGGACTTCCTTTTGCGAGCCTGGAGCCGTACAGAGAGTGACCGGTAGGCGCTCGGCATTTCGAGTTCTTCTCGGCCCCTGGCAGGAGTGCTGATTTCTCTGCATCCGATTCCACATCCGTCCACATGCAGCAGCGCGCTCTGGCCATGCGTGTCTCTATCTAGAAAGTGACTATGGCAAATCGGCTTCCAGATTACCACCTCCTCAATTCGTGTCTTGAGGCGAGTGAGCGCTTTTTTTGTCCCTCGTATCGGGGCGTCTTCTTCACTACCCAGACTCTTTCAGTGCGACGTTGAGATAACCAAAGTTGGCAGCTGAGATCTCGTCATGACGAAGGGTGTTCGAAATGCAGTCGCCTCGAGTAATCATCTCGCCCAACCGAGGATGCCCCCCTTTTCCCAGCATAAACAATTTCCAAAGGTCCGGATGGGTACCTCAGTCTCATTATTCACCAGCCAATTGTTGCACTGAAGACGGTTCCTGAGCGACACTGGCTTGACCTTGTGATGGGTTTCGGGAGTTTAAAGTATTGGTTCCCGCAGCGGGCTTCTGTGGAACCGTTATCCGAAATGATATCCGGATCTTGTTTTTGCGTGACAGTGATACCCTCATCACGTCCACTGCGCTCGCCTGAGGCATGCGAGGAGATCCAAAGCTCTTTCGTGTCGTGAGGAATGACTCAGTTGTCTTTGACTTGGCTTCCATTGAACTTGATCTCTTACTAAAAGCGGGCAACTCTTCATGGCCTTAAAATAAGCTTACTTTTGGTGGCGTTGATCAGGTGGTCACCATAGCCATACATCGCACGTTCGGCCCCTGCTGTTATCTACTTATCGTTTATCGACTCATCCTATGATTTCCACTGGGGCGAGAAAGCCTAGATGACCCAAGAGATATCACCACCACTACCAGATCCCTCGCGAACGCCAAGGGCGGCTGGCAATCAAGCCGTCGCCAAGACGCCAACACCGTAGGCGAAGCATCAATTTAACCAATACGCCGCTTAGTATCCAGCATGCAGGGAAACGACCTTCCCTCTTCTGTCACGTAACGAGACGATGTCGCCATCTACTCCGCTGGTACGCGACCCTGTCAGATTACGCGAGCTGATGGACGGATGCTCGCCATGCATCGTGGCCCGATGTTGTCAACAACCTCCCCGATAGAGCTCTGGCTCCCATACGACGATGCTCGGCTGATTAGGTATGGTGGACATAGAACCCACCGCAACGCCCCTGGTGATGATGGTTGGTTGCACCCTCTGCAAACCAGCCAGTCGAGATGCATATCCAAACAGGAAGCTCCCTGACTCCTTAGCCGCCCCTCCTCTTCTTGAAGATGTCCATAGCTTCAATGCCATTTCATACTTAAGGACGCGATGATCTCCCTCCAAGTTCTTATTTCTCAGGAGTTCAGCAGGCACTTCCTCGTCCCCCGTCTCTCGTTCTCTCTTTTCCATCCTCCACCGCAGCCGCCATGTATCGCAGCATGAAGAGTCTGGCCCTTTTGGGACTCCTGGGCCCGACCTCCCAGGTCTTCGCTCACCCTGCCACTGGCCACAACATTGGCCGTCGCGGTATTGATATCGAGGCTTTCCGTCTGCCTCAGCTTGGATCCTACACCAACGCTACGCAAACAGAGGCCACCCCGCCAATTGTGCTTTTGAAGCGTGAGAGCTACGTTGATACGGCCACGGAGCTGGTTAAGAAGCTCGTCCCCAACGCCGAATTCCGTCTCGTTGGTGACCACTACGTCGGCACCAACGGTATTGGTCATGTCCACTTCAAGCAGACAGCCCACGGGCTTGACATTGACAACGGCGACTTCAACGTCAACGTAAGTTTCGTATCAACCCCAGACTTGGCAGAACTTTTCACTAACAAGATTTGAAGATCGGTAAAGATGGAGAGGTCTTCTCGTACGGCAACAATTTCTTCGCGGGAGAAGTCCCTGAGACTAGCCCCCTGAAGAAGCGGGACTTCAAGGACCCCGTTGCCGCCCTCAAGGGTGCCAAGGATGTCCTTCAGCTCCCCGTAGACGCCGCTTCTGCTTCCGCTGAGCCCAAGGAGGGCACGGAGGTCTACTCTATCAAGGGGACTTCTGGTGCTGTCTCTGACCCTGAGGCTAAGCTTGTCTACTTCGTCAAGGCCGATGGCTCTCTCGCCCTTTCTTGGCGTGTCGAGACCGACATCACCGAGAATTGGCTGCTGACCTACGTCGATGCTGAGACCGGCACTGATGTCCACGGTGTCGTCGACTATGTTTCCGATCTGGCCAACTACCGCGTCTACCCCTGGGGTGTCAACGACCCCACCGAAGGCGACCGTGTTCTGGTCACCGACCCCTGGGATATATCTGCTTCTCCCTTGACCTGGCACAGCGACGGTACCGGCAACTACACCACCACCCGTGGCAACAACGCTATCGCCCAGTCTAACCCCAGCGGTGGCACTGCGTATCTCAACAACTACCGCCCTACCAGCGCAGCCCGTAATTTCGACTACCAGTACACGACCAGCTTGGCCACTCCGTCTGCCTATATCGATGCCTCCATCGCCCAGCTCTACTACACTGCCAACCACTACCACGACCTGCTGTACACTCTCGGTTTCACCGAGTCAGCCGGTAACTTTCAGGTCAACAACAACGGCAATGGTGGCGCTGGTAACGACTTGGTTGTCCTCTTTGCTCAGGACGGTTCTGGAACCAACAACGCCAACTTCCTCACACCCCCTGATGGCACCAACGGCCGTATGCGGATGTACCTCTGGACTCGATCGACACCTCGCCGCGACTGCAGCTTCGAAGCTGGTGTCGTTATCCACGAGTACACCCACGGTCTGTCTACCCGTCTGACCGGCGGTCCCGCCAACTCCAACTGCCTGAACGCTCTGGAGTCCGGCGGTATGGGTGAGGGCTGGGGTGACTTCTTCGCCACAGCCATCCGTCTCAAGCCGACCGACACTCGCGCGACGGACTACTCTATGGGCGCTTGGGTTTACAACAACCCTGCTGGAATCCGTTCTGTTCTCTACTCCACCTCCATGACCACCACCCCCAACACGTACTCCACCATCAACGGCGTCAGCGGCGTCCACGCTATTGGCGAGACCTGGGCCACTATTTTGTACGAAGTCATGTGGAATCTCATCGATAAGCATGGCAAGAACGACGGCCCCCGCCCCGAGTTCGACAGCAATGGTGTCCCCACGGATGGCAAGTACCTGACTCTCAAGCTCGTCGTTGATGGCATGGCTCTGTATGTTCCCCCCTTTCAAACCCTTCGATAAGAGATGTTAGCTAACACTTATTCAGCCAACCCTGCTCTCCCAACTTCATCCAGGCTCGTGACGCTATTCTCGATGCCGACAAGGCTCTGACTGGTGGTGATAACCAGTGTGAGCTCTGGACCGCCTTCGCCAAGCGTGGTCTTGGCTCAAATGCGGTCTACAGCTCCTCCAACCGCCGCAACGGCTTTACCATCCCCACCGGTGCTTGCTAGGGGACGAATTTGATGAGGAGATGGAACATATATACCTGTTCGTGATGGGTAGTACGGCGCCGAAGTGGGTCACCATCGTGATCACGAAGTATTAGTCGACATTCCCCTACGGATAAAACCAACAATACCAGAAGTAGCAAAAGAATAAGTAATTAATGTTTAACGGTGGATAACTTCAAGTGACATGACTCTGAGATGCATTTGCGAAGCGACGAAGAAATCTGCTCAGGCAAACTACACATCTCCCACGCGTTTAACGGCGATGTTGATCCTTTGCATGAACTCAGAATATGGAAGAAAGCCCCGCGCGTCAATATCGGTTGACCACTCAGGGCTCACCTCCATCGAAACTGTGCCACGATGCAGTCGGAAGAAGCTATGGCTCTTATCACACGCGAGGGCCTTTGCCGCTTCGGGGCATTATTGGTGTGATGGGCTTCATCTAGCCGTAGAGTCATGATGCTGTGCATTTTGGTACGCAGTTCGCAAGTAATACTGCCAAGAAACTAAGTGCCCCCGGTCTTTGGAGCAGGTGCAGAGTGGCCTCTTTGCCATATCGACTTATGCTGACTGGATCCAATCCTACGTCGAGCTATCAACATCTGTGGCCGAGTTTACAGAGGGCGTTAGATCATTCATACCTTCTCGCCGTGTAGTATCATGAGTTCTAACTTACGACATTGGCATCATTCATAAATTCCTTGAATAAACTGAGCTCGTCTCGGAAATCTGTTCACTACTTATCCTTATCGACCGTCACACGGACTTTATTCATTGGTGATGAAAACTATAATTCAGGCACAAAGGAACGCACTCGTAGCATTCATTGATTGTACGATTCGTGGAATTGCATGCGTATTTGCCACTCACGTGCCAACATCGAGCCCAGCCAGCCATGATCCAACTATTTAAGAAGAGACATCATACAAACCACGAGTCCCGCAGATGAGTAAGATAACAACAAGCTTGACGGAATGCGCCGTGTTCGATCGTTCGCCATTCAAAAACTAAATGCGCCCCCACTTTTGTGGTTAGAGTCAAGTCTACAATGTTCAGTCGACTTGTAAAAATCAACAAGAAGCAATGAATGCCAATCAAAAGGACAGGTGCTCGAGGATCAGATTTGTTTTAGCGTCTTTTTGGTCGATGATATTGTGACACCACAAGTTCGTGACGGACACTATCATTGACTTTTTGTACTCTATATCAAAACCGCTGTCCTCTATGTTGCACATAATGGCTGATCTGATCGAGTTGTTTTGGTATCATCAGGCAAAGGGGCAATTGGCAGGCCGTTCATCAATTCTCTTCACATGCCGACGAGTGGTCAGTACCAGTGTGGCCCGAGGCCCAACCTTGTTCTCCCCACGGCAAGGTCTCCATTCCTCCTTGCGCTGGCGCTTTCATGTACATTGCTGCCAAGCATTTTTGGGACGCAATCGCCGGTGATACTCATGCCCTAGACTTGACGTGGAGTGAAAGGGATGGTTGCTGGGTACACGTACACAATGGAACCGCTGTCGTGGCCATGTCAAGATCGTCCAGGGAGCAACCCCCCAGCGCGGTCGAAACACATCCCTAAAGGAATAATGGACTCCTGACCTTCTGTCGGACTCTTTGGAGAACCCAAAAACTCGGTGCGTCGACGACGCCAAGAGAAATGGGCATTTTTTCAAATACAAGTTAGTCGGGTAACCGGCGCCAAGGCCAGAAAAGCCGGAATGCCAAGACACTGCGATGTGACAAAGAGCGGCTATTGTTCATGTGAGTACAGGCAAAGCCACATCTGATTAAATTTACTTGCTAGTTGCGGGGAAATCAAACATTTTGCGTGGTATAAATATAGATTGATAGGGGTCTTGGCAAAACCGGCGCCCCTACAAATAAATACCTGTACCCCTAAGGCAGAATCTAACGGAGCAAGGACCCCGTGGCCTCCACTATCAGTCTTGCGGCACCTTTCTCCGACCCCATCCCGGCTCAAGTTGCTGAATGCCAACGGTGAGTTTGAACTTTAAATCCCCGTTTGCAACCGGTCCCAGTGGAGTGGAAACCACACCCGGACGGGTGTCATTCGAAGCCCCCAAAGGTCTACTCCTCAGTGTCGTCCCTAGCATGGTTCATCTCCATTAATGAGTGCTCGGCCACATGAGCTACTGCAGCAGCATAGTACTATTTGAAAACTTCCGTAGCAATTGAGTTACCAAAGTTCTTGGCGGTTGAGGCTGCAACGTGATTCTGGGTCCTACCCTTTTGGGCGGTTTCAGAATTGGAGAACTCAACGGCCCGTTCCGTACGCTCACTGTGCTGCTATTGATTGACATCTAGACAGTTGTGGTTAAGGAAACAGGGCGTGAGAGCTGTATTTCTGACTCCATCGATAGGCTTGCAGTTTTATAATGCATCCGTAAAGAAAACACGTTGAGAATTCCATAGTTCACCCTTGAGGTTATAGACACCTCTGAGAGCTTTGACGCAAGAATGGGGCAATCAAGTCGCGGACCGGCACTCGGCAAGGTCAATCTTATCTTGATTTCTGTCAGGTCAGCTTTGGATCGTGCACGAGGAGCTACTTGGCATAAAACGATCGGCTGTCATTTTGTGTAAAGCAATACCAGCATCACTTTCGGCAAGATGCGACTACAGTAACCCTTGGCAACTTCCCTCTCGCCTAATTTTTCTTGGCATCAGCTGTTAGTGAGCTAGGTGGTGAACCACTAGAATCCTTAACAGCCGAAAACTCTTCACC
>JASUDE010000183.1:0-88919 GCA_034509685.1 Colletotrichum cereale
CCCCTCCCCCCCCTCTCTCGTCGTTCAACACCAACAAATCATCACAGCCACCACCACAATCTCGCGTGGTTTGCCCGACGAGATTCTGCAAAAGCATCGACCACCGTCCAATGATTGGTCGATACCACCATGCCAGCAGCCTGCCACCTTCTGTCAGATTGCTGCCGCCGCCGACAACTACCCAGACACTAGAGACGCACCCATGTCCCCGCCTGCACATGCGGAAATCTTGGTTGTATATGCACCTCATCCTACCCTGCCACCAACTCAGCATAGACTTTGGGATCCGAAGGCATCTATCTGGCTTCGCCTCACGACGAACACCCTCCAAGCCGGTAGGTAGGATACTGACAAAGCCGTCCACTCGCAACCCGTTGCGTGGCCCTCCTCTGGCCATACGTCCTGCCACGCCTCGCTGACGAACACTCCAAGATCGCCGACTACCACAATCTTTTCTGGCCAGCCGTCCGCCGCTTGCCGCGCCTCTTCGTGACAGCATACTATCTAGCTAGGCATCTTGATGTTCTTTGTGGCCAGTACGTTTGACTTTCGCCCGTTGCTGAGACTTCCTTGTTCTGCTCCAAAGCTTCGTCTACAGCACCCGTCGGCAGAGCCTCACCACATCGTCGCCCGCTGTTCCCTTGGCCGAACTAAGTCGGTGTCTCTATTCCGAGAGCTTGTTCCTTCGCGTCCACGTCGCATTGGGCCGGTCTTGTGTCGATCCCCAAAAAGCCTCTCCGGGTAGCCTTCTAAACGACAACATCTCCGACGATCCCAGACTTTGAGTCGACTAACTATATTCTTGACAACCTTGACCATGTGAATGTACGAAAAGAAGCCTGCCAGCACAGCTGGCCATGTCTGGGTCTTGACCGGAGTCTCCAGAGTTTGACCGGGTGGCCAAAGCAACCTCCCATACACATTTTCGCGATGCCCATGCTATGCCCAGGCACCCCTGGTAGAAACGCCGGCCCTAGCCGGGTCCATGCCCCCCTTGCGGGTTCGAGCTCCTGTTCCACGTTTCTCTCTCCTCGCTTTCTTTGGTGTCGTTGTTGGAGACCAGAGCCCCTGTCGGCGGAATGGACACCGCGGCCCTTGTAACGGGGCCCGTCTCTCTGGAGACGCGTTCGTAAATGGGGATCGGCCTCCATTCTGGCTCCATCACGCAAGTCATTCACAATCGGCCGGCTGGTTCGGCCCAGTTTCCCACCCATCTTCATCCACTTTAGACGGGAGGGGTGGCTCGGCAACGCCCACCAACAGACAGACCTCGACGTTCGGAGGACGGAGGTCGCGGGGCGGGGAAACCTCGCCGTCTGGGTTTCCGTTAATTATTAGGGCGGTTTCCCCGTTTGCAGTCTACAGGTAAACCCCCCCTCCCTAGTTAAGGGGCCATGTGCTTCCTGCATGAGCACCGAAAGAGTTTCTCACCACCACTACCAGCTTTGTCCTCACAAGATACCTGTGCCCCTCCACCAATCCAGCCGAGGGGGTGAGGGGTTTGATGACAAGAGGAGATTGAAGGGCCGAACCATGGCCTGAAGGCGTATTGCCAAACTCTGGGCCACTGGGCATGGAGATTGGAGTTGTGCATCGACTAATAGCACCTCGTTGTCGGGCTTGGAGGCCTCGGCTGAAATGAGGGGTCCGTTCTTGATCCCGTCCGCTGAAGCCAACCGGGCGGCACATTGATCAGCCATGTGAATGAGTATGTCCCACGTCGTCGGCCTTGGACTTCACCCCCTTGAGCACTGCATCGACGATTGATGCATCCGCTAGGACGAGATTACAGGAATACATACCTAATCGGCAAGTGCGGCGGCACAGCTAGGTGTTTTGAGCTGCTGAGTGAACCATCACCAACTGTTCCTCTTGGTGTTTGTTGGGCACTCACTGCAACAGCAAAACATCGTCACACGGTTGAAATGCCTCATTCACGGCTACCAAAGCCGGCGGCCACACTTCTGGTGGCCGTCGCGGCCCAATCAATCCCGAAAGACGAATCTGGCTTCGCATCTGGAATCTTCCCTCCAGTCACAACTTGCACATCAGCCCCGTGTCATCTGTTAGGATGCTGGGAACGTATAGACAAGAAGGAAAACCCCACAAACAGATCCAGTTGATGTTCCATTTCTCCGCACACACACTAACTGACAGAACGAACCCCAGCCACGGCCACCACCCTCTTCTCCAACTGATTACCCCGGCCGCATCCTGCGATGTTGCCATGCACTTGACGGTTCGCGTTTATCACTCCTAACCCCTTACCCCCTCCCTTCGGATCCCTCTGCGTTCTTTCGCCATTTGCTTCCAGTCAACCGCACGCACGGCACGCGCCCGATATCTCCCGATGGTGCAGTGGACCGACTCTCTCTTAGTTCTTGTAATAATCATAGGCTAAATGTTGGATGGCAAGCAGCCAATCTCCAGATTCGCAAGCGCGTCTAGACTAGCAGATGCATCATCAACCAAAGCGCAGTCCTGAACTTGACCGATAGCGAACTAGCCCCAGTCTTGTTTTCCCCAGCGCCGAATGCGACCCAGCCGCTTTGCATGTATGTGTCCGGCTACTTGGATGCGGAAAAGAGACGCATCATTTTCTGACAGAAATATTCATGCACATTCTGTTCAGAACGCTCTTCCAAGGCTTGGGCTCGACACGCGATTCATTTTGGGTTCTCCGAGGCCACCCTTTTGATCAAAGTGCTTGTCATGGTATCCACAACCCGACATGGTGCCGTTTACTCGAGGTCCAAAGGTGGCAGCTTCATTACCGCTCGGTCATCCGGCCCAGGAGGCCAAAAGCTCGGCTTGAATCGAAAATAGCCTGGCCATGATAGCTTACTAGGGGCGGCCCGGCCCTGTCATTCCGTCACAGCGCTGGTGTCGCCCTCTGCAGCACACTATTATCATGGTCGTGTCAGAATCGGTGTTGTAATGGTACAATGCACACCCCGCCAGTAGAGTCGTTTTGTGCTCTAACGCAGTCGACTACCCTTGACGCGGAGAGACGTTGGAGGGGCAAGTGGCCCCCTGGAAGTAAGGGGCTGGTGGAATGGATGATCGGGCTTGACGGACTAACGCCAAGACTACAATGCAGAAGAGCATGCAGCATTCAACTCACGGCGCCTGCGAGGGGTAGCATCTCCACTCGACCGGTCTTCTTTCAGCCTCTCCGGCATGGCCGACATTTCGGAGCATGTCGATTCGTTACTTTCTGCATCCAAGTGGTACGAAGGCGCTCTAATCCGATGTACCCGTGACCCCGTTGCCTGTCATGACAGCGAGCATGACCGTTCTGCTCAGAGTTCTGCATGGGATCGAGAAGCACAGATGATGATTAGCTCCAAGTGCGGAGATTTTCAGGTAATGGTAATACTGTCCTCCACGCTTTATGTGCATGTGGTGGTGCGATAATGCTCCGGCATGGGGAAGCAATGAATGTTACGGAACTTTGTGGTGTGGCGACAGGTAAAGGGATGGGCCTGCGCAACGAGAATTGGGCCTTTCTTGAAGGCTGGGGAGAGATACAGATGCTATTCCATGGCGTGACTTGGCCCGCAGACGAGCCCGGTACACAGCACAAACGCCGACATTCCGTCGTCACATCCTGTCCATCATATCATGCTATGCTGCGGGGGAGGGGCCGATGCAGCTCCGTTGACCCGCGAGCGGGGCCGAAGTCGAACGGTGGACCGGGCCGGACGTGTCGCGGGGCTGTTCGCGTTCGCTCACCCAGACCAAGATAGAGACATATCCCAGGCTCATGTGTGAAGACACGATGAGGGCTCTAGTGGTTTTGAACACCATTGGACGGAGGTTGAAGGTCTGCCAGTTGAGTGTGCGGTCAAGGTTTGGCCGTTAACGTGTTCACGATTGATGGTCTCGCCGCTTGACGATGTAGGGCAGTGTCGCTCACAACCTATACGGCAGACACATAACAAGGTAAGCTGCCGGGCGTCCCGGATGGCCGGTGGTTCGCTCCCCCGCAGAAGAGCACCATACCTCTCGTTGGCCGGGTCTCGGGCACACACGTCTCTCGCGCGGGCTCAGACTGCGGAGAGTCGTCAGGAAAGTAAAACCTCAGGGCGGTTACCGCAGCATCCATGAGGGCTACCTCAGAAGCAGGTTTATCCGCGTGCTCGACAATTGTTTCACTCAAGCGGCTGGTGGGAGGCAGACAATCAACCACCCGGGCTACGGGCGCAGACATCGGACCGAGAAAGTCCCGCGCCGAGCGGCAACCCCCTGAGAACGACGTGAGCGCAATCGTGGAGATGAACGCATCTGTACATGCTCCGCGGCTACTGGCAGTTCATGCGCGGTAGCAGACACGACCGGATGGCAAAGGAAGGAGGGGGGGGTTGTTGCTCGTCCAAGTGTGAAAAAAGGGGGTATATATTCTCTTTTATGTATCCGTTTGCTAGATGCCGAAAAAAGCCCATCATCCACCGCAGCCAAACAACACGCGCACGCCACTCTCCTTAGTGACACCACAGCCGGACGGCCTTATCCTTGCCGCCGCTGCCCACGCGCATGCCGTCCCTCGGGCTCCAGTCGACGGCATACACCTCGTCCTGGTGGCCCGGGAGGTCGACCTGCAGCTTACACGTGGCCATGGACCACACCTTGAGGGTGGTGTCCTTGGAGGCCGTGACGAGCAGGCGCGAGTCGGCCGAGAAGGCGCACTGGTAGACGGGGGCGACGTGGCCGCGCAGCGTGTTGATGAACTTGCCGTCGCGGGCGCTCCAGATCTTGGTGTGGTTGTCCCAGCCGGCGCTGGCGATGAGGGTGCCGTCGGGGGAGAAGGTGACGTGGTTGACCTGCTTCTGGTGGCCCAGCATGCGGGCGACGGGCTTGGTGCCCTGCGAGGGGTCCCAGAGGTACATGGTGAAGTCGTCGCTGGCGGAGACGAGGCGCTCGGCGACCTTGCCCTGGAGCCGGGCGGCCTTCTCGAAGCGCTCCTTGGCCTTGGCGCGGCGGGCGTCCTCGGTGTCGGGGGTGGGGGTGTGGTCGAAGAAGCCGGTGCGGAGGGCGAACTCGGTCGAGAGGGCGAGGTGGTTGACCCAGTGGGCGTGGGACGACAGTGTGTGGACGAGGGTGCCCTTGACGGCGTCCCAGACCTTGACCGTCTTGTCGTGGCTGCCCGTGTAGACGAGGCCGGTGCCGCCCCACTTGACGCAGCTGACGCTGCTCTTGTGGCCCGAGAGGACGTGCTCCGTCCGGCCAGTGTTGACGACCCAGATGCGCACCGTGGCGTCCTTGCTGGCACTGGCGAGGCGCGGGGTGTCGTCGCGCCAGAGGTGGTAGGGCTCCCAGGCGATGTTGGTGACCCATTTGGCGTGGCCGGCGAGCGGCTGGCCGACGGCGACGCCCGTGTCCGGGTCCCAGAGGCGGACCGTCTTGTCCATGCTCCCCGTGGCGAGGCGGCGGCCGTCGGCGGACCAGGCCACGCAGAGGACCCAGCCGGCGTGGCCGGCGAGGGTGAACTTGGGGGTGCCGGTCTCCGTGTCCCATATCCGGGCCGTCTTATCGCCGCCGCCGGTCGCGAGCCGCTTGCTGGTCTCGGGGGAGAACTGGGCGGCGAGGATGGCCTCGCCGTGGCCGGGGATACGGTGCGCCATGCGCGTGACGGCCTGCACCTTGAATACGGCCTGGGGCTCAGCGCTGAGGGTGACGGTGGTCTCGAACGGGTTCGCGACGCCATGGCTGCGTAAGAGCTCGAGGAGGTTCGTGGGGTACTGTTCGACGACGATGTCGGAGTCGGGGATGTGGATTCGGAACTTGTACGGGAGGAAGTCTTCCCTTTCCTGCGTTTGGTGTTAGCCGACAACGACGACGATGGACGAAAGACATGTTGATCTGGGCGGGGGAGGGGAGGGAGATAGATAAAGGCCGGGGGGGGGTTGTAACTTGCCTTCCCTTGCAGGGTGTTGAGCAAGAGTGTCAGGTTCTTCTCCGAGGCGTCGGCGAGGGGCACCTCGATCACCTCGGCCAGCTGCTGTCCGTCGCCGTCGACGAAGCGGGCCTTGAACGAGCCCTCGAGCCCGGGCGCGACGGCGGTGACATCCTGCTGCGTCTGGGTCTTTGCGAGAGTCTCGCGCTTCTGGCGCTTTGAGGGCGGGGGTAACACCGTCGACATGTTTTGAGTAGTGGCCTTTTTTTTTAAGTTGTGATGCTGGCTTTCATCGGTCGGTCGTCGCACGGGTTGGAAATATTTCAGACAGGCGATGCGGGATGGTGGGGCAGAAATTTTGTGAAAAAAAGGGACCCGGGGGGTCGCCCGCGGTGGGCCGAAGCAGGGACCATCGGCCAAAACTTGCCCGTGGACCGTGTTTGCGTTGGGACGGTTTTCAATGTCTGGCCCCCCCACAGAAAGTACAGAATAAAGTAAAATGTCATCGCTAACAGGTGCGGGTGGGTCCATAGGAAGACTCTGTTAGTGAGAACATAAGTACCCAACAGATAAGATAGGAAAGCCCCCCATCTCCTCCATGGCTTGGAGGTTCAGATAATGGGAAAAAATACTCCGAGGGCAAGCCATCCTTGCAGCTCCTCTTCCTCTTCGTCCAAATATATGTGTGCTTTTTCAGAGATAATAAAGAAAAAATGTCGAGTCGGCTGCTGCGCTGATTCTCCTATAAACGCCATCCCCCAAGTCCTCCCGGTATAGTCCATACCTAGCCTGCTCCCCCCCCTTCCCCCGGTTCGTATTACATACCGAGTCTGCCTACCTCGAGCTTATTGCTGCTCTCGTCACGGTACACCAAGACTCCGTGTTACCTCGTCATGTGGAGACTGGCGTCGAGGCTCTGGTCCATGGCTGTCTTCTTGGGCCGGCCGCGTCGTTTTGAACCCGTGGCCGGTGATCCCCCGCCAGCTCCCTGCGGAACGGCATTGTTGGCGGGCGTGCCTGCGTAGTGACGAAACACCGCCGCATTGGGTGGCGTCGACTGCATGCCGGACTGTATGCTGAACTGGGGCACCGGGATTGGCGTCTGCTGGACAGTGTTCGGCTGGAACGCATTGCTCATTTGCTGCCCACGCATCTGCATCGTCCTCTGGTTCCTTTCCTCCATCTCGGCTTGGCGGTCCCGATACTGCGCGTGCTCGTCGTGGGGGGTCTGCTCGAACGGGTGTTTCGGCATTCCCGTCATGCCGTCCCGGGACATCTGGTTCAACTGCTGCTGGACGTGGTTGTGGGTATGATTAAGATTCTGTACTTGCGGCTGTTGATGCTGTTGACGCTGCTGCTGGTGTTGTTGATGCTGCTGCTGCTGCTGCTGCTGCTGCTGCTGCTGATGTTGTTGTACCTGTTGATGTTGGAGCTGATGCTGTTGTTGAGGTATCGCTTGTTGTTGTTGCTGTTGTTGCTGCTGCTGCGCTTGCGGCTGTTGTGACTGTTGCTGTTGCTGTTGCTGTTGCTGCTGCTGCGGTTGTTGCTGTTGCGCGCTTTGCGACTTACGTCGGTTCTCTTCGATCTCTTGGTGTTTCTTCTCCTGCCTCGCCTGCCGTTCTTGCCTCTGCATATCTTCGTTCTCGACAGCATAGATGGCGGCGATACGTAGTTGCAGCTGTGCGAGTATCCCTAGCCGCTCTGGCTTTGACATTTTCCGATATTCTGTTTTGAAGTTGTGGAAGACGTCGCCGGTCAGTCGCATCGTGTTAGGCGTGACACCGACAACTGCGAGAAGGGCAGCTGTCGTGGGATCTGGCGCCGGGCCAGAATTCTGTACTTCAGGGACTGTTCAAATTAGTACGGATCGACGGCTTCAAGGGCTCGAGGGAAACCATACCAGCTGGCGTATCCTGGACAATGTCGGCATCTCCCTCGGCATCGGCATCTTCTTCGTCGGTCGGCGGATCGGGCGTTCGCGCCTCGTGGTTATGTTCGCTACATATGATTGTCAAGATCCATTTGCCCAACGTCTTGCGATTCACGGCTTTGGCCTTCCACGGGCAATTGGTCTTCTTCGTCGACGTCTTGAGCTGCGTCGCGGTGCACTTGTACGGCTGTCCACCTCGGTCGCACACGAGGTCGCATCGAACGACCTCGCTGCCCTTCTCGTAGGTGCCTCCGACCTTGTTGCGATGGGTGCGCGACTTGACGACCTTGTAGCCGTCCTTTTGCATGCGCGACTTGAGCGCGGCGAAAAGCTCGTCGAACGAGGCATATTCTTCGGTTCCGTCGTTGCGGTCGCGGGCACCCAAGATGCCGAACATGTTGGCGACGAGCGGCGGCGACTGGAAGCCAGTGTCGCAATGGCTTCGCTCGTGCTCCCGGCCTCGAAACGGTCGAGATGGCGGTTTCGAGACGTGGTGTCGCGGCGCGACGCGATTCGACCTCGGAGAGCTGTGCGGATTGCTGGAACAGCCTGTAGCAAACTCTTCCAGACGTGTTGGGGAGGCGGGGATGACGAGATGACTCCACCTTTCGACATCGCATTGGTGGCTGGAGTGTTTCCCGGGCTCGTAAGGATGGATTTGGTCCGTGCGCCATGTGGCTTGTCTTCGTGGCTCCACCCCCCAGAACTCGGTCGGGACAACCCCGGTTCGGCCGTGTAAGTCGGGAAGGAGAGTGCTGGTTTGCGACTGTCCGTTTGGTAGGTAGTCATGTTCCATCTTTTCCCAACAGCACCTCGCTTGCTCTGAACTCCAAGAAAAGATAATGCGCTTTTCTTCTGGGTTCCGGCTTTCTGTTTTCGAGAGTTTACTTTACCACATATCCGCTGCGAAGAGTCGTGAACAGGCTCAGCCTGTCCGACAAGATGAACCCCACGCGAATGCAAGCCTCGACGGCGTCTCGGCCTTCGAATACGACTTCTTTTTCCACAATGTCTTCACCAATCCAGAGACGTTATGAACGTGCTTCTCCCTACTTCTCCCAGTCCACCCCGGATGGAGATGCTCTCTCAGCAATTCCGAGGAGAGACGCCACTCTCACGAGGACGACGGCGTCATCCTCTTCGAAGGGCCCTGTGTCCCGAGCGACCTACACCACAAGCACTGACTATGACTACGACGATCTCAGCCAAGCAGGAAGTCGATCTGTTGTGACTCGTCCGAGTACTTCCTACACCAGTCGCACCTCTCAAACCCCTTTCCTCCCACATAGCGAGAAACACACCATCGTATGCGCTCTAAACGAGGGTCGTGGTATAACCCCCGCTGTCGGCGTTGCATTCTTCAACGTCGATACTGGCGAGGCTATTCTCAGTCAAATCTCCGACAGCAGGTTTTTCGTTCGAACTCTGCATAAACTCCAGATCATGGAACCGTCGCATCTGCTGATTGTCAGTTCCTGCTGTCCACCGAACCCGAAATCTAGGCTTTACAGTCACATTGAAGAACACATGCCAGATTCCAGGATCATTCCTTTCGACCGAAAGCATTGGTCAGAAGTGGAAGGACTCGAGTACATCCAGACCCTCGCCTTCCGGGAGGATGCAGAAGCTGTCAAGGTAGCCATCGGTGGCAGCTTCTTCGCGACCTGTTCTTTTTCCGCAGTGAGAAGGCTCCCCTTTTTGGTGTTACCGCAAGCTGCTGACCATTATCGAGACCATGAAGTTTGTAGAACTCGAGTTCTCGCTTCGCATCATACCTCATTCTCTGCGCATACGATATCAGCCATCTGAGGATACTATGATGATCGACGTGTCAGCCATCATGTCTCTTGAAATTCTGCAGAACCTTCGCAACCCGAAATCCGAAGATAGCCTGTTCGGTGTTGTCAAGAATACTAGGACACCAATGGGCAGTCGAGTGCTTCGGAGCAATCTTCTCCAGCCCTCGACTCTCAAAGACGCATATCTTGAGCCACGTTATGACGCTCTGGAGGAGCTTCTTGCAAACCATGAAATGTTTCTTGGAATCCGACAAGGTTTTTTATGATCTTCACTTTGCCCACATCGTCCATCGCTAATGGGTTCAAGCTCTAAACTCCGTCCTTGACATTGAAAGCGTGTTGACTCAGGTGGGTAAAACTTGACTACCCCCTTCTCGACAGACTAGTTAACAATACCAGCTCGTCATCATACCAAACAAGCCATCCGTCGAAGCATCTGAGAGAGCGATGAACCATATCCTAATGGTGAAAACGTTTCTGGACGCTGTTCCTGCAATCTGTCAGGCACTTGAGCCTGCTAAAAGCCCCCTCCTGACCAAAATACGAGACCTTTGTCAACCTGGACTCACAGAAACCGTCAGGAATCTAATCTATGAGAGCATCATCGAAGACGTCACATACGTAAAGTCAGCTCTCGACCTCCGGAACCAAAGAACCTTTGCAGTAAAGGCAGGTATAATATTTTCCTTTCCGTGGTGATTGCACTGACAGACTATCAGTCCGGAGTAAATGGCCTTCTCGACGTCGCTCGTCAAGCATACAAAGAGAATACCAACGATGTACACAGCCATGTGGAGGAGCTGAAAAGTGAGTTTCTTGGTTTGGGTTGGGCTTTGATTCGATTTGCCGTTTCCGTCTCTATTCAATTCTGCTGCCTTCTAACCCTCATCATTCTACAGATGAGTACAACATTGGAGCCGACCTCCGGTACGACACGGGCCGCAAGTACTGGGTCAGGCTACGAGCGGTTGACTTCGAGGAACGGCAAATTCCCCCAGTCCTTGTAAACCAGACTCGAAAGGGCCCCTACATTGAATGTCTAACTGTCCGACTCAAGAAACTCAACCAGAGAATTGCTGATTCCGTCGCTGAAGTGGTCATGTTGAGTGACAAGGTGATCCAGGACCTCATAGACAGTATCCGAACCCAACTGCAACCTCTTTACCGCGTCTGCGACAGCATCGCTCTGCTCGACATGCTCGCATCATTCACCCAAGCGAGTTCCGTTCACGACTGGAAGCGACCCGAGATATCAGACACTCTAGCACTCAAAGCAGCCAGACACCCAATCCTGGAAAAGGTTCGGACATCCATCAACTTCTTCCATTCAAGGCTAACTAAAGGCCAGAGCTTGAGAGACCATTTTGTTCCCAACGACTACTATGCCACCGATGAATATCGCTTCCACGTCGTCACCGGATGCAACATGAGTGGGAAGACCACGTACATCAAAAGCATTGCCTTGCTGCAGATAATGGCACAAATCGGTTGCTTTGTGCCAGTCGAATATGCCAGCTTCGCTATTGTTTACAACATCTTTGCGCGTGTAACGACAGACGACAGGATTGAGTCCAACATGTCAAGCTTTTCTCTGGAAATGCGGGAGATGGCATTCATTCTCAGGTTGATGTTGATCCGTGAAAGGCCAGGTATTGGTGCTGACAATCACCAGCAACGTCACTGACAGAAGCATTGTCATTATCGATGAACTTGGTCGAGCAACGAGTACCCGGGATGGACTTGCTATCGCGTTAGCCATGGCCGAAGCCCTTGTTCAAAGTCGTGCAGTTGTTTGGTTCGCCACACATTTCACAGAGCTTGGTAGGAATTTTCAAAGGTCCATCAATGACCTTCCTCGGAGCTAACCTCAAGCAGCCGATGTTCTTGCCAACCACCCCGGAGTGCTGAACCTCCACCTTGCAACGCGGATCTCAATAGCTAACAACAATGACATACCCAGAATGACAATGCTTTACAAAGTGGAATCTGGAAAGAACAAGGAGTCAATGTATGGAATCACGCTTGCGAAGAGTATGCCATTTCCAAAACGGTTTCTCGAGGTGGCAGAACAAGTCGCCGTCTCGTTACGCCAGCGAAGAGAGCAAAAGAAGCAGGGGTCCGAGGCGAGCAAGACTTTGAACCGACGGAAGCTTCTCCTCAATCTGCACGACCACCTGAAGCAGGTTAGTAATTCAGAGCTGGACGAGTCTGCCATGAAGAGCTACCTTAGTCGTCTGCGAGAAGAGTTCATATTGCGCATGGTCGCCATCGAGAACCAGGGTGACAAGGGCGGAATGGATAGCAGAGAAGAAACAGTAGATGTCAGCGAAACAACGAATGGCAGCCAGGCGGGCCGAAACGACGAAGACGGCGAGCTCGAAGATGAAGACGTCTTCGACACCACCGACACAGATGTTCTCTGACGCAGTGGGGTTTGCCTGCGGGTCTGTGCCTGTCTCGTCGTCTTGGGCATGTTATTGACCGGGTAGACGAGCGTCTTGGCTGGAGTGCGAGGAAGTGTAGGCAGTGTATGAGATGTGATAGGAAGTTGTGTTTTTGTTCGCTATAAATTTGCCGAGGACGCCTACGGAATCGAGTCTCTTGCCTCGCCCCTTTCATTACCTAGTTCAACAACAAAGACAGACCTCCTCGGTGGCAACTTGAACGCTTATGACTCATGTTTGAGTTTGGAATTGTTTGTCTGGGTTGCTGGGAAAGGTCGTTCGTAATCAAACGGACGATCTGGGAAGAGGATGTATTGATAAGAACATCGAGAGACTTACTTGAAACTTCTGCGATACCTGCGACTTTGTCGGACTTTTCCCCTGGGATAATGTTTTAGAGGAAGCTGCTGATTATCAGCGCTCCTCCCCTTAGGATGTTGCTGCACCGGGGTGCACCGGCAGGAAGGATCACCTCGCCCCTCCCTCTTCCTTCCTCTGCCCGCGATCTCTTGTGCTTGTTTCTTCGTACACTCGCACCCCACGTTTCGAATCAGGTACGGAAATAATATCGCTGACTTGACAAATCTGATTTCATTCCGGTTTCCTGCGTCCTATCTATCGTTATTCCGCTACACCTTAGGCACAGCCTGGCCAAGAGATCATGGACGAGTCCGACATCCTCTCGTGAGCGTGTTGGACAGTTGGATAACTGTTGGGTCCGCTAATCATCTTGTAGTCCCTGGGATACCCAGAAGGATGCGAACATTCTTCTTACAATGGGTGGAAACAAGTGGCAGCTTCATGAAAACATCATTCGCGGCAAGAGCGGTCTTGTCGACCACATCCTCGACATCGCCAGTGTGGTAAGAATCTGCGTTCATTTCGTCTCACGCGCCAACGAGGGGATTGTACGGAGAGTGCTGACCACAGAGAGCGACTACAGCAGAATGGAATTCGAAAGATCGCCCTGAAGGAGCATGCCTTCAAAGCCTCGGCTCTCGGAGTCACCCTGAGGTACTTCTACGTTGGAGGTAAGCTTGTGCATGGTTTCTGATGCGTTGAATCTCTCTGCTGATATCCAAAAGATGGTGTTTTTGATGGAAAGACCGAGGTTATCGAGCTTCTCGCGGTTTTCGACGCATCGGTCACCCTTGGAGTATCAGCACTTCAGCAGCTCATCGCTCCTCGGATCGGGAACCTTCTCCGCGACATCCTGACAAGCCGCATCCATCTTATTGACGATTTCATGATCGCAGCCGATGTCATCGTTAGCGAGGAAGCTGAAACATGGGCAACCATGCGTCAAGAGCTTCAGAAAGCCATAAGCCCTCACATTGGTATGCTTTTCTCGCAACCTGAATTCACACATCTCGTGAGGAACAATCAAGTCTTTTGCTTCGAGACGCTCTCTGCTGCAGTTGCGCGGATGAGTGTTATCGAAAGAGGCGCTGAAGAGTCCAATCATCGGAACAATCTACGAGAAGACGGTGATGGAGTTGAGTCCAAGTCTAGTCCCACACGGGTCTCTTGTCGTGGTAGGTGTCCGGCAACGACATTCGTGACTCCATGTCGTAGCTACTAATGAATAGAGCAGATGTGGCAACGCAAACCGATGTACCACCAGACGCCATCTCCAAGGAATTCGATGTCACATTTGCGTCGAATGATACCGACGATGCTGCTACGCAACACGACACAACACCTAAACCTGTTAAAGCCATGACACTGTCTCGATCAATCAAGGAGGCAGATAAATCAGCCAGCCCCCCCGTGATGTCCATGGGGACCGTTTCACGAGCACTGAGCAACGTTGCCCCCGAGGTACCGCAGTCACATGGCTTAACCTTCGAAGGGAAGAAACACATCGCCAAGGAACACTCGACAACCCATGTTACATGCAGTCCACCAGCCTTTTCAGGGGCGCTCAAGTCATCCCCGAAGCGTGCAATTGTGTCCTCTAAAAGCGACAGCATGTCCAGCTCGGATGCATCGACTCACTGGAAATCTTCCCGCGAGGGTGATACAACATCTGCCTCTCGCACGCAAAGATCGCGAGCTTCAAGACCATCAACCTCAGACAAGCTACAGACGGGCACCTCGATGCACTCAACAATCTCCGGACACACTATCAGCCAGGCGCCTATAGCCTCGCGAGTGGTCGAGCGAACACGAACTGCGTACGCGTTTAGCGGATCGAGCATCTCCCAGGCAGGGCAGCCAGCTGCTCCTAATTCGTTCGAGCGGACCAGTCACGCATATGCCTTTGCCGGCCATAGCGTTCCGCGCGACTTCCACTTCTCTGCTACCACCCGGACCGAAAAGCCTAATTTCATGAGCACCGAAATCACTCCCACCTATACCCGGGATAATGTTCCCCCACGGGTCTCTACGCGAAACAACCCAGCCCGCGGCCCTTCATCTCGCATATCCGGTGTGAAAAGTTCACCTCAACTGGACCCTCTTACCGCACGTCAGGTCAAGAAGGGAAAACTTGTTGTTGAGCCTACTAGTGAGTCGTCCAAGCCGTCTTGCTCTTAGTAGTCTGTTGCTCCATCTCTCAAATGCTCTAGTACCTTTTGTCATCAATGCCTGCCGCACACTAACGCGCATGTTACAGACGGCCAAGTCTCTTTATCAGATAAAGTCCTCCTTAACGGGCCTAACATCGAGTGCAATCCTTCCTAGACCACCCGGTTTTTCCACGAGAGTGTTCAGTCATACGGCGACGTTGAAACCTCGTGGCATAGCACGCCACCCGTGATAGGAATCTGGGTGCAGTCAACTGATCAAACACAATGCACATGAGAAACTGGTGTGTATCCTTATGCCATCTCTCACGAACCAGGATCCAGCCCTCTGGATCTGCGTTTGTGTGGGCAGTACTGGCTATTTGTTGTCTTTGGCGGCGTGATTTGCTTGCCTTGTGATGAAAACATTGAGAGGCGGAAAACAACCAGGTACGGCCAAGGGTTGCTCTCGATAATTTGAACAGTCCTGGAAAGGCAGAGACATGTAGGGCAGTTGAAGGCAGAAGGTTCGATCTCGGAGTATTCCTGAGATAGACCATGTCTGTTTCAATGAGATGAGCTTGTTACGGATTACAGCTGTGCCCTATCTGTACGGTTTCCTTGCTCGTCAAACCATATCTTGGTACCCTTGATCATGGACTCTTGAAGTGCAACACCAATCTTGACTGCTGAGACCGCAGACGCCAATTCGATCGGCACCGGCTTATCCTCCAAGACACTATCTGTGAACTCGACGGCCTCCGTCGTGAACGCAGCCTTGAACCGGTGCCAGTAGGTCTGCGGAAGCTCTTGGCGAACACCCCCCGGCTGGTAGATCCTCACAAGGTTCTCCGCCGGCAGGATGTTCACCGATAACTTGCCCTTGGTCCCGATAATCTCGGTTGAATCCTCCTGGCCCGCGGCCATCATGCGCGACGCATACAGATGTGCGATCCGGCCGTCGTGGAACTCAACCGTGCCCACGGCGTTGTCGCGGTCGTTGTGTTTCCGCAAGCCGGGCTCGACGGCCGTGATGCCGACGGCGTGAACGGACTTGACCCTGCTCCCCTCGTCGTCGAAGAACCAGAGGGCGAGGTCGATGTCGTGGATGCTGCAGTCGACGAAGATGCCGCCCGAGACCTCCGCGTAGGCGACGAAGAAGCCCGAGAGGTCGAGCATGTCGCAGGTCTGGCTGCGCAGCACGGCGGGGCGGCCGATAAGGCCCTGCCGCATCTTGGCGTAGGCGTCGCGGTAGGAGGCATCGAAACGGCGAGAGAAGCCGCACATGACCTTGAGCTCGAGGCGTTTCGAGGCTGCGTCGAGTACGGCTTGTGACTGAAGCCGGTCGCGTGTAAGTCATTGCGCTCTGGGAGCTGGGGAAGCCGGCGGAGTAACTATACCAGCCCTCGATAGAGGGGCAGAGACTTACATCTTCGACCGTCGTCCCCAGCGGCTTCTCGCAGAGTACGTGCTTCCCTCTCTCGATGGCCTTGACCGCCTGTTCCGCGTGTACGCACGTCGCGAACGCGACGCAGACGGCCGCGAGCCCCTCGTGGGAGAGCATGTCGTCGTAGGACCCGTAGACGGCGACGCCGTGGGGGCCGAGGGTCTCGGCGGCCCACCGGCGCTAGGCGGCGTCCGGGGAGCTGACGGCGACGAGGGTCGCGCGGGGGACGTTCTGGTGGAAGTTGAGGGCGTGCCGCTTGCCCATGCGGCCGAGGCCGGCAACGCCTACCTGAAGCTTCTCGGCTGGCATGTTTGAAATTTGATGCTGTAAAGGGAGAGACCTATCGAAAGCAAAAATAGACAGGGGAGAGTCGGAAGGATGCGCCGAAGTTGGATTTCTAGCGGGGTGGAGGAGGGTCAAACTGATGAATGTCTTCCTGCGAGCAATGAATGGGAAACGCGGGTACTGGGGCAATTGTCGACTGGGCGAGAATGCTGATATTACTCTAGGGGCAATGAGACTGACTCCTCTAGCCACTTTGTATAATCTTGTACAACATCATCAAAGTTCACCGTTCGCTCACCGGAAACCATATCCCGACACGCTGCATGACGCGGGGGGCACCACCGACGCGGCGCGGGGTGTTCCTGACCAGCAGCAGACAGCCGTCAACTGGCCAGTGGAAGACGGGTTCGGATTACGGATCTCGAAAAATCACTCCCCCTTGATGCGGAGATGGTTTTAAGTGTGAGTCGTTCCTTTGCAGCACGCGGAGTTGAAAGAGGCCTCGGCGGGGGATTGCGGCGAAGCATCGAAACATATGGTTAACGGTGATATAAGACATGATTCCGGGCTTTTGGTCCCAAAAAAAACATAGAAGAGGCGAATCTGGGTATTGGGAGATGCCCATTGGAAAAGAACTTGGATTGGACCATGGTCCAGCTCCCGGTCTGGGGAGCTCGTATAGGGTACAGCTTGACTCTTGATAACACTTCCTTTACCAACTCTCGTGCGGCCGAGTGAAGGGGAAGATGGCATCTTGATGATGCTCGAAGTTGGCCAACCCGAGAAGTAACCCCGCCAGAATTGAGCTGTAGGGGGTTAGCGACGGTGATGGCATCTGCACCTCTTACCAGCTTGCCGCGGATGTGGATGTGATGGACTAGCTGAAGGAGCTCGACATCGCGACTTGGGCATCGCGACGATACCACCCGAGTACTCGCATTGGTGGCCTGAGCCGAGTCACCAGACTGTCGATCCATAGCGAGTGAACCCGGGTGTCTCGTCTGCGCCGAGCCCCGACCAGTAAAGAGCCTCAAGCCCCTGGGTTTCGTCCATAAAGATGGCCGAGTTAGGCAACTTTCGAGGATGCAAGGCCCGGCGGCCTTGGACCAAAAAGAGCAAAAGCCGCCGGTTCGACCAGCCAAGTTTGTTGGTGGATGTCTGTGTGTCTGTGTGACCACAACCACTTACATCAGTGTGGGTTCACCCAAACAACACCCATGGTCAGTGATCTGCGCTCTCGCCGAGGCCCCCCCCTGACTTGACGAGAATGAGGAGGTGGGCTTCCGGTTCCGCGTTGCGCCGCGGTTCAAACAGGGCCCCCAGACGAGTATGTTGCCCGAGAACTATGAAACGACCGACGAGGAAGATATGCTAGATGATGGTGACTTGGTTGATGGAATGCTATACCGGACTGTAAGGGCCGCGGCGCATCTCTTGCCCGTCGCCCTGTATTGAATACACGAGGACGGGCCAGCGTCATCTGTGCCTCAAGTCTACGGTGCAGTATCGTGATTGGAGTTGCACCCATGCTGAGGCGGGTCACCTTTGTGCCCGCATCACCAACCCCAGAACAAGTCAGTGGACCATTCCCACAACTCACGATGACTCAAAGCGAGACCTGGGGGCGACTGATATCAGAATACGGGGTAGTGGGCAATTCCGGGGAGCAAAGGCAGGGACAATTGAGCGGACGTGTCGTCGGCATGATTTGACTCTCTACCCTCTTCGAGTCTTGTTTCTTTCTCCCTTTCTGCGTACAATTGTAGCTCTATAATATGCTGTCACGTAACAAAACAAAGCCGTTAGTTACATGGCCGTAATTAGCGCCTTATATATCGTGACACACCCCCCCAGATTTAATCTTAGTCGGATCTGACACTCTGTGTTGTAGGAAACCTATTGGTGATAGGTGGTGCAGGCTGTGCGCTCCCGTTGACTGTTGACTAGGTTATCCCCAGGAGTCCTCTTCCTCTTATTTTAGGTTTTTTCCCCCTTCCATACCAGCAATAACAGCCTTAAACGACCTTACTTTCTAGAGGAATACCCAATACAATCACATAATTCTAAAAACACGTAATCAGCGCTATGCCCTAATCGCGCTAACAACCCAGTAAAGCTATCTCAGTTATATACACTAATTAACTAAACTCTATATGCAGAATTTTCATGGTGGCAAAAGGCCAGTACTAATCCCTACTAAGTCGGCATACATTCCTCCTCTTACAGTGATGCTGCTTACTTATCTCGAGATAAAGACATTATTTAGAGTCATTACACCTACTACTTTCAACCCTATTAAAGTCGTTAACCGTCCAAGCCGTTCCACAAGGAACGGCTTGCCAGACAAAACGGCGTATGGCACACCAGCCGGGCGGCCGATTACTGAGGTAACAACTAACGATTCTGCGCGTAGAATGACTAGTCCAAAGATAGCCTCGTTTAGGAGCTGCCGATCGCTCCGTCGGCAATTGGCCGCCCGACTAGCGTACCATACGCCGTTTTGTCAACATGACGAGTCTGGGAATTGAACCCACGGTGTCTGAGACGATGCGAAAGTTACTGACTGTACCATTCTGGCACAACAGCGGGTAGAAACTGGGCTCATGACTGTCACGTAACAGAACGACAGTAACTAACGCATTATATATCGTGACATATGCACAGGCGGGATTCAGCGTTTCCTGGATGGTGAGTGCAGGAGATTGGGGCATCGGGACGAGTTCTTCTAAATACCCAAGTGAAAAGGGACGAAAGTCCCATGTTCTCCCTTACGCTCAAAGCCCCTCCCCCTGATCAAATGACCACCTCAAGCCGGCCTAGGCTTTGGGCTCCTTGAGCTATGACGACAGGTGTTCATGCACCTTGAAGCCCCCCTCCCCCTGACTCGCGACCACGTCCTGCGAAACCCCCAGATGCCTACGGAGCCTCAACGCCGCTAGACGCGCCTAATCAGCGGTGGTTAAAAGAGAAGACGGCTCCACTGGACCCCATTTGACCCCCACGGGCAAGATATTGCGAGAATCTTCCAACGACCACGCCCCCCGTCGCGCATGGAACGACTCCCCGATGTGCCTCACAGGCCCAGAAACGAGTAGAAGAGTCGGCCCAAACAGCCCAGTGCGTTTTCCCTTTTGGAGCTCCCGTGTAGTCCCACCCGGGGTGCTCGATTATCGGCCGTCTTGGAGACGCGGCAGGCATCGTCCGCCTGGTGTTGTCATCGGCGGGTTGAACTCCAACTGACAGGCTATCGAAGCGTAGCGAGGTGGGCGCAACCCCGGCCCAATCTACATAGTACAGGTACGATTCACGTATAAACTACGGGTAGTAAACCAGTATATCTCTCACGTAGCGACGGCCGAAGGGTGACCCTTGCTCCCCCATCCCTCAGTGTCCCCGGAATCCAACCCATCTGCTGGGCGCCCCCCCCGCGGTTTAGCGGCTCCTCGTCTTTTGGACCATTGAGCGCCCGATCATTGGTCGTTGCTTGTCATTACACGAGCCATAATCTCTATACACCTTCCAAGGCGTGCGAGCTGTAGGCAGTCTACGAATTTCCATGGTGGGACCCCTTCTAGAATGCTGTGAATGTTGACGGGCATAGTCGGAGCGGCTTGGACATAAGATGGCCGCACCCCCCGGCTCCGAGTTTCTATAAAGACGTTGTTGCATGCCATATTTGACTCTGGTTGACTGTTCGTACCCCTCAGGCGGCTTCGATCAAGGTTTCTTTCTCCCTCTCTCTCTTTAGTGATACCCCAAAGTTGCCTCTCCGGTTCGTCGGACTGTCAGGCCTCGGAAACCCTGCAACGAAGACACCCATCATTATCCGCGATCAGGTAAATCATCCCATGTAGGTTCATCCCAAGCGACCTTCTCTGTGTCCTCAGCTTAGTCACGGAGTTGTTTCACATCAACACATACCTATCTCGATCCTAGCGATCTCGATCCTAGCGCTTTGTACTTGTAGTTTCTCAAGCTAACTGGTCCACAACAGTAGCTTGACACGATGGGCCACCGATCACCGGCCTCCTCCGAGTTGGATAAAACTTCGTCCAACTACCCTGGCGTCTCAGCAGAACAGCAAGAGACGGTCCTCTCTGATGCCTCCTTGGAGCCTTACGGACCTTCAGGTAGGATCACGCTCGTCCTCGACCAATACCCATGCCGGGTACTGACTTCTGATGGCAGGTTTCCGCGGAATCTTCGTCTCCCACTATGTCGCCATGTGTGCAGCCTTCTCCGCCATCGGCGGTCTCCTTTTCGGGTACGACCAAGGCGTCATCTCCGTCACCCTCGTCATGGACCAGTTCCTCGAACGGTTCCCCGAGGTCTCGGACCACGCTGCTGGGTCCGGCTTCAGAAAGGGCCTCATGACGGCGATGATCACTCTGGGGGCCTTTATCGGCGCGATGAACCAGGGCTGGATCGCCGACATGATCTCTCGGAAGCGGTCCATCATGGTTGCCGTTGTTGTCTTCACCATCGGCTCATCAATCCAGACTTCGGCCCTCAACTACAACATGCTAGTGGGTGGCCGATTTATCGGAGGTCTGGGTATTGGCATGTGAGTTCGCCGCGTGATATGTACCTAACCGTTTCAGAGGCTTACGTTCCCAGGCTTTCCATGGTTGTTCCCTTGTACATCTCTGAGATATCGCCCCCGGAGATCCGCGGTTCTCTTCTCGTGTTCGAGCAGCTGTCCATTGTTTTTGGAATAGTCGTTTCCTTCTGGATCACATTCGCTACAAAGGAGATCCCCAGCCACTGGTCGTGGCAGCTGCCATTCCTCATTCAGATCCTCCCCGGGCTTCTCCTCGGTTTCGGCGCCGTGTTCCTCCCTTACTCCCCTAGGTGGCTGGCGTCCAAAGGCCGCGAGGCCGAAGCTCTCACCAGCCTGTGCAAGCTCCGCGTCCTCCCAGACACCGACCCGCGCGTCCGTCGTGAGTGGATGGACATCATTGCCGAGGCCCGGTTCCAGACCGCAGTTCTGGCTGATCGCCACCCCACCCTGGTTAGCAAAGGAGACACAGCAAGTATGTTGAAGCTGGATGCAGTGTCTTGGACCGACTGCTTCAAAAAGGGATGCTTCAAGCGGACGCAAGTTGGAGTTTTCCTCATGTTTTTCCAACAGTTTGTTGGAATCAATGCGCTTATATACTATTCTCCGACCCTGTTTGCGACCATGGGCCTCGATCACAACATGCAGCTCATCATGTCTGGCGTTCTGAACTGTGTTCAGTTGGTGGGCGTCATCCCTAGTCTGTGGACCATGGATGCTTTCGGGCGCCGAGCGATCCTGCTCGTGGGGAGCTTGGGCATGACCATCTCCCACACCGTCATTGCGATACTTGTCGGCCTCTATTCGAATGACTGGCCGAGCCATACTACCCAGGGTTGGGTCAGTGTCGCATTCTTGCTGCTTTGTAAGTCGCTGTGCCCTACTTCGACCATACATACCTCCTTGACACAGGGTTTATGAAAGCTAACTGCCACTTGTCAATAGACATGCTTGTCTTTGGAGCTACATGGGGTCCAGTACCTTGGGCCATGCCGTCCGAGGTCTTCCCCTCTTCCCTGAGAGCCAAGGGCGTTGCTATTTCTACATGCTCTAGTAGGTTGCCCTGTGCCAAGCCCCGTGAAGTGGAACTTTGGTTGACTTGAGACAGACTGGATCAACAACTTCATCATCGGTCTCATTACCCCGCCGATGGTTCAGGGGACAGGATTTGGCGCTTACGTCTTCTTCGCCGCTTTCTGTCTGCTATCCGGAGTCTGGACCTGGTTCTGCGTACCCGAGACCAATGGAAAAACGCTCGAGCAGATGGACGAGGTGTTTGGCGACCGCACCGGACTCGACGATGTTGCCAAGAAGAACCAGATTTTCCGCGAGGTCGTGGACGAGCAGGCTCGCTCTGCGATAACTTTGCCGGCGTAGGTAGTCTGCAGAAGTAGTCGATAAGAAGATAGTCTACTTCGTCCAGTATATTCTTAATGTTGAGCTTATTCGAGTTACTAAGAATCTTTCCAAGCCGAGGACTTACACAAACAAGTTCGGGATATATTGTACACAGCTCCCAACTGTTGAAATTAATTTCGTAACTCAAGCCTATATACTAGAAACACCCTCTCTCCGCCGCAACTATTACCACATGACTTTCCCATAAATTCAGACTACTTAGCACCAAGGCCGAGGCCAGTAGGAATAACCATATACACGGGGGTAATAACCATATCCACTGGGGTGGCCACGACCCGCAGCTGATCCCTCTGCCAAGAGTTCCCTCGCGATTTTATATTTCGGCCGGTCTGAATCCATATCGACTTGTCTTGCAGCATTATCAGGATTAGCTCTAACTTCGAGTGCAAAAAACATGAAGTTATCGGCATTCTGGACCATATCAGAGTCGTCGAGGAGCAAGCACCTTTGATGATCAACCGATCTGTTAGTAGTTTAACTCGAATATCTTCACCTCGGCATCCAGAACCACAGGATACCAAAGTTTGAGTGAGTCTACTTACTTGTCCTTTTCATAAGCTACATCGGTAGCCCTCCGTTCCCCAACTACACCGGAAAGGTGTGTCATTTCATGTAGCAAAGTTTCTCCGCCAGTGATACTGCGAGTGCGCCGCGTTTTCCAGTTTCTGATTAATGCATCGTAATCGGAATACCGTGAAAAGAACAAGGGGCATAACTTTATGAAGCCATCAGAGTCCTTGGCAATAGCGTTGGTGCCTTCGCAGTCTGGTTCGGTATATAGGTCGGGGCAGCCTATGACTACAGCATTACTTCTAGGCTCTAGGTATTCAACGTATGCTCTGGGCACATCGACAAGATCCCCTATAGGGTCATACACATTCCATTGGATGGATTCGGCTGTGCTGCGATCTGCGTTGCTGGCTAGATTGGACTTTGTGTTAGCTAGCTTTTGCCCAGACCCCCAGGGAGCGAAGGTAGATCCAGATTGTACCCCCAAACCATGCGATATACGCTGCAGTTGTTTCAGAGTCGTCCTTCCGTAAAAAGTTGTATGCAGAGTTTGCAAGATTCTGCATCCAAATAAGGTCATTGTTGATCTTTGACACTTGAGACGGGTCGCAATAGTATGCGCTCCTTCTGCCGACCTCGTCACCAACTATTACTATTCGATCCAGGCTGCCTCTCTTTGCAAGAACTCGAGAAATTGTGGCTTCTGACGAATTCGATCGTGGCGCCAGGGCTAGGGCATTAACCCGCACCAAAGATGCAAGGAGAGCGATAACGGCGTGTCGTTGTATCAGCATGGCTTAACAAGTTCAAAATATTAACAATTGGGATGGGAAGGGAACATCGGCCAAGTGCAGGAGCATTCAACATGAAAGGAACAAGAAACTGGTCTCAGGGCTGCTCTTCATGCTCCAAAAGGCGTGATCGGGGTGGTTGTTTAAGTACCTAAACACATACAAATGATTCTCTCCATCTAATAGTATAGCTGCAGTAGCTAAAACTAATTGATAATATATGACCCTGTTCAGTGAAATGCGTAATAAAGTCGAGCTAGTAGGGGTTTAATCTGCTTTTGTTTTGCCTACTACAAAAACCTAGCCTTAGGTAAGGCCGATTTTATTATAAAGGAATGCAAAATTAGCTTAATTACGTTTAAGGACGAAGATGCTGAACTGCTCATACCCTGGCCTCGGACTATACTTTAAGGACCTATAGGGGATATATTAAGCGTAATAGTAAGTAAATAAACACCAAAGTAATGTACAGCACTTGCTTGCTACTGCAACAGAACCACACTCACCATCCAAAGAGGTTCTTCATGGCAGGTAAGGGAATGAAAGGATATCAATTTCAGTGCAAGCTAATTGCTTGTTTGCCTAAAGTTCAGAGGCCGAATGAAGACATGAACTGCCATTATTACAGCAGTTTGTGTATCGTCGTGACTTCCTCTAGCCCTAGCCACAAAATCTGTGTTTAGAGCAGACTGCATTCGGAAACGCCGGAACAGGCAAATGCAGGCCCGGCCCGCGTTGACCTGGGCAGCGCCAAAGCTTATTACAGTTTGTATCATGGGTGAATCCGGTCAAATTGAACGGCAATTATCGTACGGACGTGTAATATAAGTCAAGGATCCACTTCTTTTACGCATTTCGATAATTTTCGGAACCTAAAGTGAGGCGTTGTTTCCGGCCCCCCCGGCGGAGAATTTTTCTACGTAGCATTTTCAAATGACTACTTATGCAACGCATTCGGCATATACCTAGATGCGAATAGCACCTTTCAATAGCCGTTAGTAACAGTTTAATATAAGCGCATGCCTCTCACCTTGCCAAGATTGTTGTTGTCGGAAATCGGAGCATTTGTCGCGATTTACGTTTTTTGGAAGCAGACATTGTTAGTTTTCGATTTGCAGCCCTTCAACACCGCTACGGCTTGTTCTAGTGAGCTTAGCCGGGTTCTCTCCGCCGTCCGAAGGGGAGGGAAACACGAACACGCAGCGGGCAGAACGAAACACTGACGAACCCTCCCTCTTCAGAACGGGCTGGGGTTGACATTTTGGGAAGCTGTGCTACCTAGTCCATCCGATAAACGACCCCAGAGAGACGGCTGACTAGTCAGGCTAACGGTGACAATACGTATCTTCACTCACCAGTCATTGGTTCCATTGCAACTTGACCATCACGTAGCCCTATCTTGTGTAAACGTGCTTCTTTCCCCATGGGGTCTGTAACGGTTAAACGCTAGAGGGGGTCTAGCTAGATCCTACATAGCCTTGTCTATTGGGCTGAAGCATAAGTCAGTACTTGCGGAAAATCGGCTGTGAAATAGCAATTGGGTCAAGGGCATGACAGAAGTGTAGGGTCGTTGCCGTTGGTCCGGCCCAAAGGCTTGAGTTGGCGGCTGCACATTCCCGACCCGGGTATCCGAATGGGGCAACCCGGAGCTGTGACGGGGCGCAGATTCGCTTTGACATCAGCTGATTTTTCGCTGGATGGTTGGGCCCAGATGCATCGCAAACGACTCCAAGGGGAATTGACCTTGCCCCAAGGGGAAGATGGTGGTAACCTGGGGAATATGCGGGGTAGATTCATGGGGGAATCATGGGGTGGTGAGGCTCACACACCCGGACTCCAGTGATCTATCGACTGGGACATGCTATTGGTGTCCCAGCATGTTTGAACTGCTGAAAATCAGGCTTGGCTGGGTTCAAAGCAATGCTGGGGAAAAGCGTAAACACCAAGTTTCCCTCCCGAGGCAGGGAGATCCAAGCGCCTGTCCGAGGTCGGACTCTCTTGGTAATCAAGATATACCCATCTCGGTGGTGCATCGAGTCACTACTTATGATATCACCGGGACATTTGGAAACAAGTCATGCAATCATTTAACAAATTGTTGTGGTATCTAATGCTCGAAAAGTCTAGACAATCCAGTGGTATCTCTAACGACGATCGAGGCCATGTAGGCCTCACAAGAGAATAGAAATTAATGGCGCTGGAGATTACTCCGCGCTCAATTGAGAAAGCCGGGAATTTTGCGGCGAGGACATAATTCGTAGCGAAAGGAGTCGCTTTGAGACCGGTTGTGGCCTGCCAATCTCCCAACCAGGGGACGGACCACTTGAAAAACGCCGGAGAGTTAGACCCTTCACATCTTCTCCGACTTCTCGACGTTCTGCGTTTCCTCGTCCTGGCGGGCCCACAGGCCATTGGGCTCGCTGCTGCTGGTGCTGTTCTCGCGGTTCTCGCGGGTAGTTGCGTGGCCCGTCTCCTTGGTATCATCGTAATGAATGAGTAGCTCGCCGTTCTTGCCGTAGCGGTGGGGCTCCTTGCGGGCAACGTCGACGACGTCGAAGGCACCCTTGATACCGGGAGCGGCCTTGGAGAATATGGAGTCCATCTCCTCCAGGGAGCGGTATGCGGTCTCGGGGAAGAAGAAGTAGGTGACGGGAATGATGACGGCGTTGATAATGGCGAAGATGGTGTATGTGTGGTGCTTGATGGAGTCGAAGGCGACAGGAGTGATCATGACGACCTAGTATTTGTTAGCATTGAATCGTTTCGGGGCGCCGATGTTGCAGCCACTTACCATGAAGTTGAAGATCCAGTTGGCAGATGTAGAGAGGGCGTTGGCGGGGGCGCGGATACGCAGGGGGACGATCTCGGCGGGGTAGAGCCAAGTCATACCAAGCCATCCAACAGCGAAGAAAGTGTTGAAGACGAAGAGGAACACAATGCCGGTGATCTGGCAGGCATACGTCTTCTGAGAGTTGACGCCGGCGAGGATGGCCATGGTGATGGCCTGGCCGACAGCGCCGAAAAGCATGAGCTTGCGGCGGCCGACACGCTCAACCAAGAAGACGGCGGGCCAAGAAGCAAGGAAGTACTCGGTACCATTGAGAGCAGCCAGCAAGTGGGACATGAAGCGAGACATTCCCAGGCCGGAGTAGATGACGGCGGCGTAGTAGGTGATGAGGTTGATGCCGCAGATCTGCTGGAACATCTGGTTGACGTAGGCGATGCAGGTGCGATGGAAGTTGCGGTTCTTGTCCATGGTGAAGAGGTCCTTGAAAGTGCCCTTGGACATCTCCTCGACAGTCTCCTTCATGACGACGTATTCGTTCTTGCAGTAGTCGTCGTCTTCGGGCAGGTCGGCGATGGCAGCAATAACCTCCTTGGCCTCCTGGTCACGGCCCTTGAGAATGAGCCAGCGAGGGGACTCGGGCAGGTTCCAGACGAAGGCGAGAATGAAGACGCAGAAGAGGATCTGGAGGGCCAGGGGGAAACGCCACGAGACAGAGCCCGGGGCGAAGGACATGCCGAGGTCAATCCAGTAGGAAATCATGATGCCACCGCTGATGAGAGCACCCTCAATCATGACGAGCTTGCCGCGCTTATGAGAACTGCACGTCTCGGACTGCCAGGTAGGGACCGTCGATGTGTTGCCACCGTTTCCGAGACCAGTGATGATACGTCCGAGGATGAGGTGCTCAATGGAGAAAGCGGAAGCCTGAAGAATAGCGCCAACAACCATGATTGCGGTACCGAGGATGATCATGCGCTTGCGGCCGAGAGGGTTTCCGATGAAAATGGTGATGATGGCGCCGAGGAAGCAGCCCAGGTTGTAGGAGGCGACGGCGATACCTTGGTTGGTAGAGCGCTGGCTCTTGGTGAGCCCTCCGAGGAGGCCTTCAGGCTCGGAGTCGATGGTAGGGAACTGAGACTGGAAGGCAGGGAGGGTGAGGATACCACCGGTGACACCCTGGTCTGTGAAGAGAGAGAGAGAGTTGGGTCAGTCAAGCCGTCGTCGCGTCGGGATCGGGTACGTATTGGCTGGTTGTATGAGACTTACCATATCCGAAAAGCAAGAAGTCACATCCTGCGATGATACTGATGGCCCAGTTAAGGCTCTTGCCTCGAAGGCCAAAGTAATTAAGCTTGCCCATCTCGAAGACTCTTTCACAGCGGGCAGTATCCGATTGTTGTGTTCCAGACAATGCCGAGGCTGTAGGTCGCAGATCGGTCGAAGGGGTGAGTTGAGGTAGTTCGAGGTGAATGGGTAAACAACAGGAAGATCAGATGCGAATCGAGAACGGCGAGCGTCAACCTTATAGATGAAATCCCAAACAGACAGCGCGCGGGTAAAGATCGGCAACGTCAGTGCCAGAAGGTTGAACTCTCTTTCTCCTCATCATGTACATACAGCCTTCTCCTCCCTCGTACCGCAGGTAACGCGTAGTATGACATGCTTGGCCTGCACTGGCATGGTAACACGGGCTACTCGTGCCAGCCTCAGACCCTGGCGTTTGGGGTATAAACCCAACCCAGAAACCCCCCAAAGAGCCAATCCCCAATAAGCAGCCCCGATTTCCCCCAATCCCCGTACGATCCAAGATCCCTCTGGAGGGGGGGCTTGCTCCAACCTGGAGGGGGTGAAGGCTACCCACCCGGATCCACGGGCATGGGCTACGAGAGACGGTGACATGTCGTCAGGCTGGCCAAGACGCCATCATGGCAAAGAGTTTTGCGGGTTCGTCATCGTCGAACGCTTCAATACGGTAGCCTCACCGCCCTAAGACGCGGGCTCGTGGATACGTCGTCCTTTGGCGCGGCAGAATTCGGAGAGAAACCGACTCTAGAGAAGGCACCAAAGAGGAGACGGACCAGCATTGGTATGCCAAAGAGGAGGGAAAAAAAAGTACATAGTACTCAAAGAGGAGCCGCAGTTGTGTCCATCACCGCACATTATCGGTGGGGTTCTGATGGAGTCATGTTGGAGACCTCGACGTCATATTTTGAGATTTTTGATAGGGATCGATACGTCGTGCAGCAATAGAGTGCGAAAAAGGTACCTCGTGTGCACACTACCCCGACCTAGTACGGACTGTATCGTTGGTTCCGTTACAATTGGTTGGCTTATCCCCCCGTCTGAGCGGCGCCCTCTGCGAGTCAGGGGGCCCTGCGCGAACCCTGCGGCAAACCTTGGGCAGAACGGTGAACATGCGCTCAAGAGGCAGAGAAGCGCCGAGAGGGCTGGGTTTGTGTGTGGCATGGTAGCCGCCCGGAGCGCTTGCAGCTGCGAATTCCGACTCTTCTCGCGCCCGACCGTTATGGTGTCTCTCTCTTTGGCCCTTTTCCCAGTTTACGTTGGGTCCGCATCGTGGGGCCAACGGTGACAGAACCAGGTTTCATGTTGAGAATGCTCGCACGCGATTTGTCAATATCGGCAGTTGTTGGTGACATTGGGTCGACGGGCGGTGGACCGTATGACGTATAGTTTTTGGCATGAACGCTGGATTCGGAGATGATTCAGCTTGATTGTAAGGATGCGACAGCTAGTTACGGATACACAATGTGTGTTTGTGCTTTCTTCTATTTCCGTCCTGAGTTTCCAAGTGGCTTAATGTTGAACGGAAGACATGTCGTTCGCCGCCAAAAAGCTTAAACCGTGTGCTAAGACAACGTCCAAGAACGACAAGACGCGACAAGAGAATACGATGGAGCTGACGCCTCGCCAATCCTCTTGTCGATTGCTTGTTCGTTGCCTAGCCCTTGGTAGTGTGAACCCTCTTTTCTTGTCCTCCTCTTGTCCTTCAAAGAGCCAGCATTCGCTGTGGTTGACTACGGACGGTGGCATACTGGAGCCAATAAATGAGTGGACGATCTATCCTTGTGCTTCAAGCTCGCCCGGGATGACGTCGTTGCACCTTTTGCGTTTTGCTCGGCATTACCCTTTTAGGCAATCCGAAGACGCGCCGGGCGTTCAACAGGTGAGCCAAGACAGGATAGACGGGGCTTGAGTTGTCGGCGTGGCCAATGAGAGGGATTGCAAAACTGCGACCGCTGGTTCCGTGCGCGGAAGAACTGGCGGCCCTTTGGTTCTTGTGCCCGTTTTACACCCGCATTGCCGCAGGAACTGGAGAAGTACCAGTCAACCCTCCGGTCAACTCCCCCCCCCAAACCTTGAAGGAACTGACTCGGGGGCCCGCAGCAATCTGTTGGTCGAGGCTGCGGGATATGGCAATGAAGCCGATGTTGGACCTTCTTGGCGTACAGAAGCCGTGTCCAATAGATATGTACGATACAGACGGTGACGCACCTGGTAACTTGGCTGGCCTTGTCTGGAATTCCACCATTTACTTGAAGGCATTTCACCCCGGACCTTCATGGCCACGAGGAACCGGAGGTTGTATACCGGCGACTTGGTTATACTAAAAATAAAAATAAAGGTTTAATCGTCAAGCTGCTTGATGAAAACGTGGTTACTCGATATCCTTGCTGTTTTCAATGCCACTAATTTCCTCTGATTGACAGTCAAGTAGCACTCACCACCGAGATAGTCAATAGATCTTCATTACAAGACATCTACAAGTATACCGGGCCAGAAGTCGTTAACCAAAGAAGGCAGGACCCTGGCCATGCATGTACTAGACAGTTTGTCTCATCCGGATGTCCCCCCCCCCCCCCCCAGTACCCACAGCCCGGGCGAAAGATGCCTGTCATGAAGGGGAAAACCGGGCCATCTTTTACCTGCTCCCCAATAAGAAGGTGGGATACCTCGAAAGAAGCAGTCGAGGTAACATGGCGCATTCAGACATATCGGGAAAACTCGTGCGTATCATGATTGGGAAATTATGGCTCATAATACAAGACTCCACTATACGAAGGATTTGAAATGTTGAAAGAGGGCTAGTTGTATGTCCCAGAATGAGGTCCAGATCGGTTCTCTCATCGAGCAATGCTCGATTGAATCGAGTGCAGCTTTCCCGTCTTCCTGGAAGAAACACGGGGGGCGGGGGCGGGAGCGCCAAGCTGAGAGTGTGGCCGATTCGCCGGTCCCGGAAAATTCTGCACCCTCGGCCCCACACCGAGCAACCAAGTTTTTTCGACTTTGGATGTGGACCCAGACGGGTTTACAGTTCAAGGGGGGGTATTCCAAGTTTAGGGGGGGGTATTCAGTAGGTAAAGCAGAAGTTTAGGGGGGGGTTTTCCTAATAAGGCGAAGTTAAGGGGGGGGTATTAGCAGTAAGGCAGCTAAATTATATAAAAGTTACTATATATAAAATATCTAGGTATTAAGTAATAGGTATAGTAAAAATTTTTTAATTAAGTAACTACTAAATATTACGTAACTAGGCTTATAATATCTACTTTAGGCTTAGCGCTAATTTACTCTAAAGATATACTAAACTCCTACTTAGTAAATTTCTTCTCTTCCTTTTTCTTTTCTTTAAAACTATATAAACTAATAAAGTAGTAGTAGTAGTATAACTATAGTATTTTTATAATTAATTATTATTATATTCCTAGTATATACTTATAATATTTTAGATATCTACTACTAATTATACTAACTTTAGTATTTCTAATACTATTAATCCTAGTTAGTTTAGCTACTATTATAGTAAGTACTAGTATATATATAATCTACTTTAAGCGCTAATATAATATATACTAATTAGATATAAGCTTTATCTTAAACCTAAACCCTAGCTAGGTTCCTAATAGTATAAATAACCCCCTATTTCTACTTATATATTATATATATAAAATACTAACATATTACCTATAGAAGTTTATAAGTAGTATAATAATAGTTATACCTATAAGTTTCTAGCTTTACCTAAATAATAATTTAGTATATACTAAATTCTCTCTTAATAGATACTATCTCTACTAAGATAAACGCCTATATATTAATTTAGTAGGCTAAAGAATATTACTAGTATATACTAACTACACACTTAGGCGCCTTAAACCCTAGAAGTAAGCTTATATTTATTAATACTAAAGTGTAAGTAGATATAGGTTTAGTATTAGTCTAGTATATACTAACGTAAAGTATAACTATAATATTATTATTAACACTAATACTAACACTATATATAGTACTATTTATACCTTTTAGCCTACTATAAGTATTTCCTTAGTATATATTAGAATAAAGCTTATATACTACTTAGTTATACTACTATATCTAAACTATATACCTTAGTGCTAGTAAGTATATTTATATAGTATATATAACGTATATACTAATAATACACTAGTTAAAAACTACCTTTATACTAATACTAGTATTACTAAGAAGTCTATTAGTAAGTAGTATATACTATATATATATATAAGTTATATTTTATTCTATTTAAGAAGTATATACTAACACTATACTAAGGTAATTTAGAACTTTATTTATTTAGGCGCCTAACGTAACGCTAATTACGTCTATAAGCCTAAGTAAGTTTTTTACTTTATCTTAGTATATATATAGCTAACGTTATCCTAGCGTTAGCCCTAAGGGCAGCTTTATCTATATCTACGCTAACGTAATAGAGGAAATTATATAAGTTTAGTCTATAATAATACGTTATATATACTAAGCTAATACCTTATTTTAGTTATACTAACGCTAATTTTACTACTACCTATAGTATATAATTCTATTACCCTATAAGTAGATTATTTAAGTATATACTTAATATAACTCTAAAGGATACTATTTATTTTACTATTTATTTTACTACTTATCCCTTACTATACTAATATACTAAAAGTACTATAACGTAGTACTAAACTTTAGAGAAGGGTTCTTATAAATAAGGTGTTATAAGAGGAACTAATACCTACTTTTAATAAGTAAGATATATTCTCTATATATATAGGGAATATATTAGGTAGATCCCCTTTAATATAATGTTTATATAAACCTAAAGTAATAATTAAACTAATTAAGATAAAACGTAAGCATAGTATATATATAGTATATACTAAGGACTTACTAGTATTACGTAGGATTACACTAATAAATAAATAGCGTAGTAGTTCTACTTCTCCCTCCTTATATAAGCAAAAGAATATAAGTTTTATACTTTTATAATATATACTTTATATATACTAATAATTAATCTAGTGTAGTAGCGTCTCCTATAAAGATACTCCTAAGTCTCCTACTCTAGCCTTACGCCTAAGTAAGAAGAAAGCTCCTAGTATATACTTAGTATATCCCTAGTATATATATAACACTAACTTTTCTAGCTCCCTATAAGGCTAAGGCCTATATTATAGCTTCTTCCTACTAGACTTATATATATCCTTAGTATTATCTTAGTATATATATAGCTAACGTTTAATAGGCTTTTAGAATAAGTCTAAAACTATATAGAAGGAGATTATCTTTAAAGCTAACTAAGATAGTATCTAAGTATATACTATATATTTACTATAATAATACTTTTAGGTAAGTAAGTATATACTAAGAATAAGCTTATAACACACTAGGAATTAACTAAAGTTTAAAAGGAACTAGAATTAGTCTTAGTATATACTAAAGTAGTATTACACTATAGTTAATAACTAAAAGGATAATACTTTTTATATACTACGTATATACTAATTATATACTAAATTTACTCTCTACCTAATTCCCTCTTAAGCCTTACTACTTCTACTTCTAAGTCTTAGATTTACTTCTCCTACCTTAACCTTTCTACCTTATACTCTAGCTATTAAATTCTAACTTAATCCTCCTTTCTTTTAGTCTAAATATACTACTATTAGGAATAAGCCTATAACCTCTATATAAATATATTAACCTCCTACTAGCCTATTAATTAAGAATAAGAAGTTTACTTTTATAACTAGAAGTAAAACGTAAGGGGGGTTAATACTAAAGGTAAGGCTAGTAAGGGAGGAGATAATACTAAAAGAGGAGTCTATATATACTTAAAGCCTTCTTTAGACATACTAGAAGTATGCTTAGACTCTATTTAGGATATACTAGACTAAGCTTTAGAAGCTTTAGGAGATACCTTACTCCTCTTTAAGCTATTATTATCCTTATCTACTATACTACTATCCTTAATAGTATAAACTAAAGTGTTATAGGCGTTATATAGATTAAATAAAAGATTTAGATCTTCCTTATAGCGTTAGGCTTATTTAACCTGCTTTCTCTATGTTTTTATAAGCGCCTAGGTATAGTATACTATTTAGCTTTAATTACGCTATAAGGATTTAATCCTAATACTAATTTCCTTCTTTACTATTTTAGCCTACTAAAACATATAGCGCTTAAGCCTAGGGTATAATTAGTATATACTTAGAAGGTATTTAGCTTAAGCCTTACTAAAGTATAGTAGTAAGAAGCTAAAGTTATTTCCTAACTACGTAGTTATCCTAGTTATAGCTAGATTTAATAATATTATTATACTTTTATACTAAGACTTTAGCTTTAGGATTAATATTACTTATCTTTAATATAAGCCTATATATAATCTATTTAGTCTTTTTAGCCTTAAACTATAATAAAGTCTTAGGATATTATATAATAATACTAGTAATATACTTAGTATATACTATAGATAATATAGACTCCTATAATCTCTAAAGCTTATACTTAGTAGGATAATTAGGAAACTTCTTTTACTAATTATACTATATATAGACCTTATAGAAGATTAATATATAGTAGAGATACTCTTCCTAAGTCCTTAAGGGGTTAAGCTTATAAAGATAGTCTCTAAGGCCTAAAAAGTTATTAGTATTATTATTATATATGCTTAGTATAGGCCTAGTATATATAATACTTACCTTTAGCCTACTTTCTATCTATATCTATTATAATAGTATAGATTAAATAATTCCTAAATAGATTTATATAGTACTAATCCCTATAAATACTAGTAACCTAATAAAGCTTCTTAAAGTAGTAGTAAAATAGGAGCTAATACCTATCTTATAAATAGAGATTTATCTATACGTAGATATAAGAGTTAATTTCTAATATTATAAGTATATGTGTTAGGTATAGGCTTAGTATATACTAGGCTTACTCTAAGTTTCTACGTTCTAACTATAGATCTTAAAGGTGTTTATCTCTCCTTTTACTATCTTAAAGGATAGATTAATCTTAAGGAACTAGGCCTTTTAGAAGGTTTACGCTTAGGTGTATTTAATATAGATAATAATAAATCTACTATCTAGTAATAATATAACGTTCTAAATCTAGTAGTCTTCTTTTAACCTTAGTTTATTAAAGGACTATTCTCGTTTTATACCTAGCGTTAAGTTAGTATATACTTTATATATACTAGGAATATACTAAATACCTATGTAACTATAGCCCTTAGGAAACTATAGTAAATAGGCCTTTTAAATAAGGGTACTAATAATATCCTTATTCTATAATACTATATAAATAGTATAAAAGCTATTTATACTAAATTTATAATAGACTTTATAAATCCCTAGGTTTATAAGAAGCCTCCCTATATATATTTAGTATATATTATATTACTACTTAGTATATATAGTACTTACGTGTAGTTAACGTAGTAATATTATCTTCTTCTAAAAGGCCTATTATAATATCCCCTTATAACTAAAATAAAAGGGTTATTAGTAGAGGTAGAATATATATATAAGAACCTTAGTAAAGAAGTAATATAAATAGAAAGCGTACTTAGTTAAGAGGGATATAAATATCTATCTTAATACTGTATTTATGCTTTTAAATAGACCTACTGCTAACACTAGCTAGATATTAGTAGCCTAAAAGAATATATAAGGTTAGTACTTAGTATATACTAGGTATATACTAAAGAGATACATACTATATATTCTCTTTATACTAGATATCTTTCTAACCTAAACACACTTATAACTATACCTATATACCTACCTTACTATATAGAGTTATTTTAAGTAATCTAGGTTAATTTAAGCTAGGAATTAAGGAATACTATATAAGGTATACTAAGGCTTTATATTACTTAATTGCAGGTAACTAATAAAGGTAACCTAAAGATATTAGTATTCTAATAGTATAAGTAAAGTATATACCTAGACTATACTTACCTTATTCTATATATAGACCTAAAGGGTCTACCCTCTATAGGTTATAAGGTTATACTTACTATTCTGCTTTAGCTACCTATATAGGCCTTCTTTCTTCTAAAGCCTTTTAATAGATTTAAAAAATCTAAAGAGAAGTTAGTTATTTTCTATATACTACGTATATATAAAGCATATACTTTATATAAAAATAACTTACGCCTCTATATAAATCTAAATATTCTTTATAAGCGTTAGAGTAATAGCTATATTTCTAGCCTTTTTCTAAAGTATTTAATACGCCTAGACTACTTCTCTATTATTAAAAAGCTTATTAGGCCTTAAGATAGATTTACAAACAAACTTATAGTATTTAATACTACTATAAGTAAGAGCCTAATACTAAACCTTATTATAGTTTAAGTTATTTCTAGAATATAGTTAGTATATACTAAGCCTATACCTAGGATATACTAATATTATATTACCTTAAGATTAGGTATAACTATCTACTAATCTACTTCTTATAATAGAAATAGGTTAAGTACTAGATACTTTTTAAAAATATACTTATAAGCTTTTTAGTAATAGCTTTTAAAATATTTTTATTTTTATCTATAATTATAATATAGTATAGAATTCTATCCTCTAAGGTTTTTAGGTAAAGAGGAATAGTAAGGTAGTTTTAGATAAACCTTATAGCTACTTTACCCCTCCCTTTATTTAATAAGAGGATTCTAAACTATAGGATTAATTCCTAAAGTATACTTAGTATATACCTTACGTATACTTAAGAGTATATTAAGTGTATACCTTATCTTATCCTATATAATATAATAGCTTAGTTAGATCTAAAGAGCTACTACCTTACTAGTAGTTTTAAAGCTAATAGTTATCCTATAGATATTATTAGTTATATATATAAGAGAATTAAGAAGAAGTCTTATACTATTTATCTATCTACCTAGTATATACTAAGCACTAGCTAGTTTCTTTTTACTACTTTCTATATTATTATTAAGACTAAGGTATCTAGGATTATCTTCTTAATCCTTATTATTAGAGACTTTAGGTAAATAGGTAGGTAATAATAATATTAAAAAGCTAAAGTTATTACTTATATCGTTATCTATTATATTAAGACTAAATAATTACTTAAGATATAGTAGGTTATAGCTTAGTATATATTAAAGGTATACTTTCTTTTATATATATAAAGCTATAACATACTAGTAGCCCTTACTAATAGATCTTACTACTTTATTACTTTATCTTCTTAAACTTAATCCTATATATATAAGGTATATACTAAGATTATATTTAGTAAGTACTAAGAATATAACTTAATCTTATACCTTACTACTTCTTTACTTTATCTTCTTAAACTTAATCCTATATATATAAGGCATATACTAGGATTATATTTAGTAAGTGCTTAAACTATATCTTACTAGCGTGCTAGTATAACTTATCCTACTATAACACTATACTCTGCAAACTTATGCTCTATATAGCTAATTTCATAATTCTAATACCCCCCCCTTAACTTCGCCCTACTGGGAAAACCCCCCCCTGAACTTCTGCTCTACCTACTGAATACCCCCCCCCGAACTTGGAATACCCCCCCCCGAACTGTACCCCCGACCCGGACCCTGACCGCAGAGAGCTGAGAGCCTGTGAGGGTATCAGAGAAAGTACAGTACTACATCGGTCCCAAATTCCGATTGAGGCAGCCTACGTTGGGATCTGACTGTTGGCAAGGAAAAACTGGAGACTGGAGGAGGAGAGAACCGGGGAGGGGAGAAGGATGAGGAGCGAGCCCACACACAGCCTGCGTTACAAGTTGAGCCAATCTATCTTTAAGGCTACATGTGGTCCGGCCCAAAAGAACGGAGCTCGCTTCCAGTTCGGAGCCACTTATGATGTCTACACTGAGGAACCATCATGTGACGCGGTAGCGAGCTGCCTATATCGACCTCGGCGCTTCGCGGCAGTCTTACGGTGACGGCCATCAATCGGCCCTTTCGCTGCCAAGGGGGCTAGCAATGTTGGTTCTAGAAATATTCCGCGATAGGGGTCCTCAGGAGGGGTATCTGACGGACACGAGCCGCAACTGCCGCTCGTGCAACATACGATCAAGGGGCCTTGGGATGCGGTGAGCAGCCTTGAATTTGCTCGTGAAAATGTCGTCTTTGTTGCTCCTCCCCCCACTGCTGGGTTACTCTTACCTTGGTTTGATTCTGATTCAATGGGATGTATCTGGTTACTGTCACGTAACAGCAGCGCTGGAAACCGTGCGGAGGCGTCGCGAGCTTTGTATTTCAATTCTTTCATCAACAACGACATGAGGTTCGGGGACGAAACGCAAACTCGCTGGGAGTATTGTCAGGCTTGGAATCAAGTTGAGAGATCCATAGCCTGTTGATGCTTCCTGCATTACTGGGAAGTATAGTACATAGCAACAAACCCTAGCCGAAGTCCAGCTGGTTTACTATCAACAATGACATCCTCAAAAGGGCCTTGATCTACGTGATCACTTACTGTCCCCCTTTATGAGATTCCACTCGCCGGGTGAGGTTCTTCGCTGGTGCAAAGCCATACGGGCCATGACCCCGTTAAATAAGGTCATCGTGGGCCCCTTTTGCCCCGACGCGCCCGGTGGCATACGTATCATTCTCCGGAGAAGGTGGGCCCGAACTCGCCTACGAAGCGGCGGGGCGGCCGGACAACATCATAACATCCTCTGTTGGGACAAATGTCATCCGAAATGCTTTGAAGTAATCAGAGCGATTGTCTTACGAAAATGCCTACGAACTTTAGTCAAGCTCGTCCACCATTGCCTCCAAAGTCTCAACTCAACCACCATTGCGCTCGGCGCAGAAAAACGTTATTAAGTTTATCATGAGCGCGGCCATATCAGACAAATTTCACCGAGACACCCACGAGGAAGCAACGACGGGAAGCCGCCATTTGACCAACACGGACTCTAAGGAGTAACTCGAACCTTTCAACTTAAGCTGACACGAAAGTAGGTAGATCTATGTTCAGGGCAGCACAAACGTTAGTTACTACTCTCAGAAAGCCCTGCGGGCCAGCGCGACAATTCGCAGCCTGGAGTCTTTTCTCACTAGATGTCGGACACGGCTGTAGTAAGCCAAAAAGAAGTCTCGGTAATGAGGCCGTGGGTTCTGTTGCCGGTGTGAAAACTACAGCTGGACTGCATGGGGATCCGCATGTTGTTGAACCTGCCACCTACCGATGACTGAGGCTGGAAGAGACAAAAAGCGCCGTAGGTCAATGAAGAGACCGCAATTCACTCCAAGAACTAGAGACCATCACTTCATGTAAATTGTGACGTCCAACACGCCCAGTTTCTGACAGATCGTCTTATCTATGGTCTATGAACCATGGTGTAGAAGAAGCGCATGAACGTGTCCATCATTTCGATATATTCATCTTGAGTATCCAACTTTTTGAAATAAACCAAAGCCTTTATGGCGCAAAAGCCCCATCCAAGGGCAGCCTGTTCCAACGTGAAATTGGTTCGGGGAGCTTTTCAACTTCCAGAAAGGGGCCACCGAAATGCAAAAGTGTAGTCACACATAAAAGCTTCATAGATACGACAGATGCGTCCCATTCGAATGAGCTCATCGGAAACTGGGAGAAGAACAAAGTAACAGCTCATTAGTGTGACAAGAAAGATCAGGTTCAATACAGGTTTCTGTCAATTTGCCAGGGCGGTTAAGATTTCGAGACCGAAGCTAGCAGTATGCACTCCATCAACCATAGACGTGTTTGCGATCACTGAAGATGAAGGAATAAATCAAAAACCAGCGCATTGGAACATAACACGTCTATCGACGCATATGATACGTGTGGATACATTCTCGAAACCGAAATCTAAGTGTCGCTCTCTGGGATGCTTTCAAGTATATCCAATAGACAGTTCACGTATTCAAAATGGAGTAAGAGTTTGTGAGACTTTTACATTCGTACGTACCGCACTGAAATAAAATTAATACTTAAAGGGCTTAGCGCATCAGTCTGTTGACCAGTACAACCATTTGAGTTCTAATGAGTACTTCGTCACAACCGGAACAAACCTTTACTCATACAAGTGACGCTTACGAACCTTACCGAGTCTGTCTTCGCGCATTGTCAAGCATGGAGCGTACATATGTGATTCGAAATTGAAGTCAACCTAACTCAAGTCGAGATCTCCAAACCCAACAGGACGGAGCTAACTTAGCAAACCCGACGGGCCAGTCGATTTAGCTTCCGTCACGTGCCGAGGCAGAATAGGGGTAGTTTGAAACTCCAAGCCCCTTTGTACAAAACTATGTATGAGTCGTATCATTGAATTCCGGAGACATAGCAGACAAATATGGTTCAAGGCTCGTGTCACCATTCTGAATCGAGCGAGGCGCCCGGTGGTTATAACAAAGCTTGCGTGACATTTGGAGACAAGAGACGGCCCTCAGTATCAGGCTATCAGCTCTTCCATGTCAATGTTCGCATATTGGTCAGTAGTTATCTATTTCACTTGGATGGCTAAGAACGACGGTCCATCCATTGAGCTGCAAGCTGGACTCATGGACTTCATCTCATGACATTACAATACCACTGCTTGAGATACCGCTAACATAGCATCTAAGGCCGTCTCTCGGATACAATACTCGGCTTGCCTTCGATATGCATCTTAGGATGGCTTCAGAGCAGGGATTGGTTACAGAACCATGGTGGGTGACCCAGTTTCGTAATCGGCGAGGATACTAACGAACAGAGAATAATATAGAAGAGACTTTACAGTGCTCAGCTGCTATAGGTGTTGCCTCATGTAAAGTGTTATTCGACACAAACCCACAAAATTACCGAGGGCTTTCCGTTGACTATATGCCGATTACCAGACATAATCCCTGATATCCCTATCCGTACCCATCCCTAAGTCTAAATGCCACGTGCCAACTATATCCGTTACGTGAAAGGGAAAATCCCGCTGTAAAGACCCAAGGTTTCCTCTTTAATGCGAATGCACTGCGCCTCACTTAACCCTGCAGGTATCCTTGTGACAGATAAGAAATATTAAGGTTCTAAGGGGGTTCTTTCGGACTTATAGATACGTCCTCATATGTGACGGTGAGATGCCTGAAATTGACTCCATCATTCCCAGCACAACGCAAACCATAGTTGTTGACATATTATGGATCACGAAGAAGTCGCTTCCATATAGCCTTTACTTTGGGGAAGCATGGAGCGTCTGTTAGTCACGAACATCAGACTACGACATGGCTCTACAGCAGGCCACCAAGCAAGCATATAGTCAAGTCGCTTGCTACCATGTTTTGGTGTGGAGTTTGTGGGACCGGGGTGTCCATTCCAAGTGCTACAGCCTTTTACCAAACTCCTGGATAGAATGGGTTTACCTGCGCGGGAATGAGGGCCGTATTCCGACCCAACAAGCTTGGACACATGCTGCGGAACAGCCGGGACTTCAACTCAGTACAAAACGTAGAAAACAGGTTTGCCATCAATCGGCGGGCTTAGTCTGCAGAGAGTAAGCAATTTGGTTGGGATTGAGCCTCTTAAGATCAGACGACTCGGCGATGAAGACGCCCAAAGTTCAGCAGGCCATTTAGCCTGTCCTTCCTTCCCTTGAGGCAGAATACGGACATCGCGGCCGAGACGACGTGCCTGAAGAGCCCCCCTCCCGAACACTGGACTGAGCACGTTTTACATGTTCTATGAGACGAGACGACAGTGGAGCGTGCGGCGCTGCGGGTGGATATTCATCTACCAAAAACCGTACGTGATCGGTGTCATCTTCCAAAACGTTACCAAGAAGACCGGCGATCATAGTACTGGCGGGGAGTCCCCGGGTAGATCATAGCGTTCCCGTCTCCTGTCTCATGCCCACGGAGCCTCTATGCAAGATCCCTGCCGCTCTCTGCAACAAGCTTAATTTTTCCATCGAGGATCAATTTCCTTTTTCCCGCCGAGGTGTCTCGGATGGTAATACACTGGACCTGCGATGAGTTTTGGATGACAGCTGACAGGAGGCTCTTTGCTTTCTGTCAAGCCGGAAAGCGGAAACAACTTACCTCGTTATTGGATAGCCAGGTTTGGCCATGAGTAGCAAGCGGCCGTCAAGCGACCCTTCAGGCGTTGGAACGCAATAGCTGAAACTATGAAGCTGCCCTTGGCCGTTGGTGCTCGGACTTCAACATCCCAAGCATTAAGGCCTACAGTCGGTTAACAATCCTCAAACCATACATTTGGGTCGTGATCTACGGCTTAAATGACCTTTTCGAAACGATCCACAAAGTACCGATACCCGTTGCTTAATTGTCGGACCCGTTCCCTACCAGAGAGCGACTCACGTCATCATGACAGAGTCTAGCACATATCATTTCGGAAGCCCCGACGGCCCAGAAAAGCCCAGGAACTCCCGCACGGAAAATTATAACGGCTGGGGATATCTTCGTTATCGACGTTGTTCAGGCTCACGCACGACAGGGCTTGTACAGAGTCTGCAATTGATTGCAGGTTACATGGCACGCTAGCCGGATTGGGACCTGGGTTGCGAGTGGCTACGGTATCGTGGTTTCCGCGAGACGATTTTATGGATGGCAGCCCGCCCATTAAACTCGCCGTCCGATTTGACTTCTTATATGCCGAGCTGCTATGATCTACCCAGTTGCACAGGAAGCATGCGGACTAGAGCGAAGAGAAGAGACGTGCACTTCCCGTTGCTTGCAACCACGTCCAATGCGTCTGATCCCAATGCGTGTAACTGACCACAAGTTGTCACTGCGAAAGATCTAAACCAACATGACAGGAATCATCTAGACGTTATCGGCCAACCGGTCGTCTCAGCTTGATTCATCCCAAAGTTACTTGGGATGCCGATTAGCCACGAGTCACAAGACGTCATTTGTCACAGATAGCACAAATATCTGTGCATTACCCCTATGTTGGCAACGTGGGCATGGTGGGAACCACGTTCGGAGTAGGCGGCGCAGGCGGAGCTACCTTAGGGCTGTGTACTGGTCCACCCTTCTCCAGAATCGTGGCTGGGTAGTCCCTGATCCCGGCGAACGTGTTTGTTTTCCAAGCACATCCCCACCCGGCTGTGGTGTAAGGGCAGTTTCAACGAGGCCGATTGTCAGGGGAAAGAAGAGACTCATCTGAAGTTTTCAACATGTAACCAGTATCACAGCGAGGGGTTGAGTATCATTCTGCGGGAGCCATCGCAGAGATAGTACCTGACTTGATGATACAGTAGGCCCACCCGGAAAAGTCAGAGCCGGAACAGACCCCTTGGACATCATGGCTTTCATTCAGGCTGATTATAATCAGCCTAGTCTTGATGTTTGGAACGGCTTGGAATCCGGCCATCAGCTGCACTTCTAAATATCGTCAATGTCAGCACCTCTTTTGAGTTAGATCAAGTCCACAACTGTCAACCTCACAGTCAACATCATCGATATCGAACATTGCGAACATGTCGGGTACAAAGAAATCAGAGAGCCCCCAACACAGTCCGGCTCCAAAGTCGTCTGCAAGGGGAGTCATGAATTGCAAACCATGCCAAGTTCGCAAGGTAAGTGATCTCCGGACCCGAAATTAAGCATATTGCTGATCGACGTCCTGCATATGCGCAGATCAAATGCGACAGAGCGTTACCTGCGTGTGGGGTATGCCAACCTTATCAGAGATCATGCTTCTATGGTATGCCTCCTTTGCGCGCGCCCCTCCTCAACACCGGGTACTACATTGCAAAAAGCTAACCAGAGATACAGAGGGCGTTCCGAAGAAGCGCGGTCCGAAGAAAGAGTCAATCAGTGCTTTGATAAAACGGATTGATGGCCTTGAGGAACTTCTCAAGTCAGAGAAAACACCCACCCCACCTGGGTCTGACGTAGTCGCCACTGAACTTAACGGAAATCATAACCATAACAACGGAAACTGCGATACCTGCGGGTCCGCATCATCAGATCTGTCGCCATTCAGTGCATTCCACGAAGGAGGGTTTGCATCGAATTCGTATGTGTTACGCAACGGAAGTTCCGTTTGGCACGCGCTCTTCTCGCTAACGCAATCTTAGTGACTTCCCCTCGGTCATCAACGCAGAGGGCTTGATTGACGTCTACTTCAAGTACTTCCATCGAAACCCATATGAGATCTTGGACGAAGAAGTTACTCGGCACAAGTTGAGAAACAACCAGCTTCCCAAGTCGGTGCTGTACGCTGTCTGTGCTCTAGCCACAAGGTATGTTCACCAGAACTAGTCGAGAACCAGGGCAGAATTAACAATGAATCAGGTATTCAGAGTCACCTGGAAAGGGACCAAGCAGTCATGTTTCTGCAGAGACCTTTGTCTCCTGGGCCCAGAAAGAAGTTGAAGTTGCAGACAATTCAGTCGAGATCTGCCAAGCGCTTCTTCTGTTAGTGACGGCCTTCGTGGCAATGGGTGATGGGAAAAAGGCCTACAGCACTCTCTGTAAGCCGACGTACTACCTGAATCAACGGATCATACTTGCGTGCTAACATATCTAAATAGCACATGCTGTCGGATCGGCCATGGCTTTAGAGCTGTATCAATGCTCAGACGAGAACAACGATAACGGCCGACCTGAGAACCAGACGAGAAGGCGGCTTCTCTGGACCTGCTACGTCATGAACGTATTTGTGTCAACATGGCTCGAGCGGCCTTCGCTGATGGATGATGCCATCGTCAAAGCAACCATTCCGTCTCAACAACAGTCTCAATCTGGCTGGCAGTCAAAAAACGACTACTCCACGGGAGCAGATTCCGAACAAGCTTGCGAGGATACGAGAGACCCGGATTATGGACTTCAGAAGCTTGTTTGGGTTGCCTACATTCTTTCGGACGCCAACAGATACCTGCTGGTTACCGAACCCACCACGCAGGAGGCGTATGGTCATCGACACAAGATCCGCCGTGACCTCGATCTTTGGGCAGCCGACGTCAGTCGCACTCCCGACCATCCAAGCCAACTATTTGATGGTCCAGAGGCGAACGTTCTGCTCGAATGTCGGGTCATCTACCACTTGATCCACTGTCTCATTTATCGCCCGCTCTTACCGTTGCATCTTGGCGAGCCTGCGGGAGCAATGATGATACAACACTGGGTAGCCGAAGCGGCCGAGATCGGGTTTCGTCATGCGACGGCAATTCTTGAGCTTGTCGACCAGACTCTGCAAACGAAACCTCACCACCTGCCGCCTTTCATCTCCTACTGCATCTTCACGGCCGGAACCATCCACGCTCACGGTGTACAATATGCCAACGATCACAAGAACCAAGGCCTAGGCATCGGGCTTAACTCTTTCAATAGTTCTCCACTGGCAGCGGAGTCGTTTGCCACATCCTCTGAGCTTCTCAACAAGGGCGTCCATCAGCTTACCGCCATCGGCAACGAGTTCGAGTCCGCACGGTTGTACAAGCAGAGGCTCGACGAGCTTGCAAAGGAACACTTCCACCTGTCAAGCAAGAGTGTAGCTGGATACGTCCCCTCTCGATCGAACAAGTTCTTCAACCGATACTCTATCGAGCTCCGACAGAAGGTCCAAGGCCTCCATACGGCCGAGATGCCTCCTACTCCGACGCACTCGCAGCCGCCAGAATCCCCGGAAGACAGTTTCGGAAAGATGGGGTTCCCGGCAGTGAACTGGAATACGAATCAAAATCGGGGCGGCGCCAAGATTCCCTTCGCGCCGTCTAGGTTGAGCATCGGAAACCCGTCGGCCAACAACCTTGGCCATGCCAGATCATTCTCAGACACCACGTCTTTGAATCCGTCTTACTCCTTCGGAGGAGGTGCCCATCACTTTTCACAGAGATCGCTCCAAATGTGGCCTGGCTTTCAAGATGCTACGCCGAGACAGATCATCACCCAAGACACGCCGATGCTGGACCCCTCGTCGCAGCTAACATCCCCTATCCAGCAGCAGGAGCAGGCAGCGGCCGCAAGCCAGGGCGACTGGGGCGGTGTGAAGAGTTTTGCCGGCGGCGAGTCAATGGGCTACGACGTTCTCCCAGGCTCAATCTCAGCAGGCGTTACCCAGACAGGAGAAGAATTACAGGGCTCATTTGTACAATTTCAGAACTTTGCTGTACTATAGTTTCATTCAACCCAAACATCCACAGCCAGCTTTCCATTTTCGGGCGTAAATGCGGTTTCTTTCAGCACATGTATTCAACGGTATTAGACAGCTTTCTTTCGATTGAAGAACAAAAATCAAACTCTGTGGTTTACCAACAAGTATTTGCCTTACTCCACCTGTCCACACTTTGTGTAAAGTTTGTGTCATGCATATCGACCATCCATTAAGGTGGACCAACGACGTTATGTCTTGTCATATCGAAAACTAGATAGATTATTTAGGCAAAGATCCTAAGGGACTGCATTACGTTACAGAGAGGGAAGGCCCTACAGAGGATGACAAAGTGAAAGTTCAAGGTTGTTCTGCTGTCATAAGTTCCATATGACAGCAGACTTATACAAGCGTTCCCGGGATCCGCGAGTAGTAAATAGCAATTGGATTGTTACTGTTTTGCCTTGAACTCAAGTATTTCGAAACGTGAAAATCATCATAGGAGGCCCAGCATTCGGGGATGTGATGAATGAGAATACAAGAAGCCAATTCACTGTTATTAGGTCTATATCTTATGTCTGGATTGCTGTACTACTTCCTTGGCGTGGGCTTCCAAGTCGTACGAACACACCTCCTCAATTGTAAGCTTTCCTGGCTTTTCCAGCCCAGTACTCCATCCAATCCTCTCATTCAGGTCAGTCCTGGCCTTTGCGCTGGCCATCTGGACACGCGTGGCCCGCTCCTTTCTAACCGTCTGGTACAGCTCCAGCGTTTCCTCCACGTTGCCGTCGAAACAGTCAGGGCCGAAGAGCACGCCTAGGGCCGCCGCGTCCTCGATCGCCTGGCAATACCCCTGGCTCTGGTCCGGCAGCATCGGGTGAGCCGCGTCGCCGAGTAGTCCGACCCGGTCCTTGACCCAGTACGGATACTCCTGGTGCACGTAGAGCCGCCACATCTTGATGTCCTGGGCGTGCATGAACAGCGTCTTGATCTTGGGGTCGAGGTCGGGGAACGTCGCGCAGAGCTCCCCCGGGGTGGCGCCGATGTTCCACCCATCCCTGTCGAGGCCGCCGCTGCGCTCGGCGGGGAAGAAGCAGTAGCAGCTGATGACCTCGTTGTCGTGACAGGCCGAGAGCACGATCTTGTCCATGCCGAAGCCGCCCCAGAACTCGATGGCGTCGTTTGTGATGAACTCGGCCATGCCGAGCTCTCGCAGCTCGGCGGCGCCGATGATGCATCGGTAGCAGCACGACGTCGAAAGCCCAAACTCGGGGACGACACCGATGGCGCTCCGTGTCAGTGACCGGATGCCGTCGGCTGCGACGACCAGGTCTGCGGTGACCACCGCGCCGTTCTCGAACCGAACGGTGCCGGTTTCCGCGTCGACGCTGAGCGCTTTGTGGTTCTTGACGATCTTGCACGCCGGGCCGGACCCGGTTTCCTGCAGGACGGCCTTTTGCAAGGCTTGGTGCATGTCGATCCTGTGGAAATTGTAGTACTCCTAGGATGATATTAGTCCGAGTGTATGTACTGGATGCCCGCCACAAGCCGCAATATTCCAACTTACCGATCCGAACTTGGCTTTATAGTCGCCGAGCCCGTATTGCTTGACAACCTTGCCAGTCTCCCATTCTCGCATGATGAGGTTTCGCAGCACCACGGGCTTCACGCCGTCCATGTCAAGGCCCCATTTCTGGAGCCATCGCGAGCCGTTGGAGGCTACCGAGAGCGACGCGCCCACCTCGCCGGCGAAATCGTAACGCTCATAAAGAGTGACTTGATGGCCAGCGCGTCGGAGCGCCAACGCCGCGGTGAGTCCGCCAAGCCCTGCGCCAATGATGGCTACATCCAGTGGCTTAAATGAGCCAGTGGTACTTCCAAGAGAGCCCATGAGGTAATGGTGTGCTGGTGGTGGTATATTTATCAAAAGAAAAGATGGGGGGTGAAAGAAAATGAGTATATCATGCTGGGAACCTTTCAACGGAGCTGTTTCTGGGCATTTTACATGTATATCTATGCTGGGTTGACATAGCCACGAGTGCGAGGAGGAATCATCATGCCGCCAACGTAGTCTCGGCTCTCCAATGGGCCCTCCTCGGTTGCTATCAGTGCAGGGAAACCCAAGTTGGTGCTATCAACCGGCTTTCTTACAACCCTCCGATAACAACAAGCGACGGGATATATGAGGGGCTCGGCAATAAGAGCGGGCATTGTCGTTTGGGAAAGGTGGAGTCATTCTCGCGGAACGCTTGGATCGATAAGTTAGGCTTGGTACACGGGAAATACGAGAATTGAACATCATGACTGACTGGCCTTCATGGTTTGTTTGCCTGCAGCCGATGGCCCTACGACAGATAAACCTTTTAGTTTATTACAGATGTAGGTACTCATTCTTTAGAACTGTTGAGATTGATCCACGGACCAAGGGAATAATATCCCATAGAGCATTTAATGATAATTATGGTACTAAGACTGCGTCGTCGGCCCCCCGTATCATACGGCTTTCTTCTCGGTGTCAACAACTTGGAGCACTAGGTCTGCCACGAGGTCTGCCAGTTCTTCGCCAGGTACAGACGGCTTAAACCCGAGGACCTTCTCCGCCTTACTGCTGTCAGATGTGTATATCTTGCCATCGAGCGTTTCCCCCGGGTTTCCGACGGGCACGCGAGATTTCACCTCAGCGGGTATGCGAACCGACTTATGTACGGCATCCGCGATCTGCTGGTTGTCAAAGTTCCCGTTGATGATCAGAAACCTCTCCCCGGCTGCCTCCGGCGCTTCCAAGGCCGCAACATGTGCTCTGGCGAGGGCCTTAACAGACGTCCATACTGGTCAAAAGGTCAGCCCCGCAAGGTTAACACGCCGGAGTACTGATTGAATACTCACAGGGCGCTCTTGTCTCGGGCACTTGCTTCGCATCCATCAGGGACCAGATGATCTGATTGCTGGCATTCAAAGCCTTCGCAGAATGAAGCGTGCCGGGGAAGAGAGATCCAAACACCATGCCGGGACACAAGGTCACGAGCTCCCACGGGCGCTTCTCCTGGCGGACGTAGCTCCATGCCTCCTCTTCCGCCAGCTTCTTGCTGGCCCTGTACGCCACAGCCGTCATCGGTGCATTTTTACCATCCTCGTAGGTCAGGGGAGACCAGTCCTCTTCGGTGTAAATTTTCCCGGGGCGGAGCCCCTTGGACGCATCGTAGACCGCGGCAAAGCTGCTCGTCACCACCACCCGCTTGACTGTCGGGGTTGCAGTCGCGCTCTGGCAGATCGTCCGCGTGCCCCGGATGCTCGGTTGCAGCAACTCGGCTTCGAAGTTCTCGTAAGAGGTTCCGAATGGTGATGCCAGGTGGAGGACCCCGGTGCAGCCTCTGAGAGCCTCATCGAAGGCGCCCGTGGCAGTGATGTTCGGGACGATGGCAGCCATCAAATTGGGGTTATTCTCATGGACCTTCGCGAGCAGAGAGGCTTTCTCACTTGACCTCACCGTGCCCACGACCTGGTAACCATTCTTCAGAAGCTCGGCGACGCAGTATGCACCAATAAAACCGTTCGCCCCTGTGACGCAGATCTTCCCCGAGCCGCCCATCTTGACACTGTCGCGTTGTTTGAGAGGCGGTATCGTGATGTGAAGGTGGTATAAGAGTAGAGTTGGTTTGAAAGGCCTGCCTACGTGATCGGAGGGCGCGGGGATTGAAGTCAGCAACGTGGAACGAAACACAGATTGCTCGGTGTTGGCGAGCTCGTCAGCATTTGACAGCCAGGCCTCATATGAGCAAGAAACCTAACGTCGAATCTAGCATCCGAATTCCTATTCGACATACTGACTTGGCTGGATTCTGTTGTGACTCCACAATCCTTCGCGGGCCTTTACCCTGAGCGACAATGCGATAAGACCGCCGGCCGGATACACGATGGCGTATACGACGGGATATCAAGATAAGCCAAACACTACGCCATCGACCGCGTTGCGACGGCATATTACCTCCCCAGGGAAACTGGATTGGTGAAATAACGTGCTGGGTACACCCACTCATTTAACCTAGCCCCGATGGTGTCCTTACTTCATCCTCTGATGAACCACCCTGCGCAACTTATCCGGAAAAAGCTCAGCTAGCATTACCCAATCACCATGTCGTCTGGTATCGGCCACGAAGCACTCAACCCAATCAATCCTGACTTGCTGTCCAGACTCGAACCAAAGTTCATCGAGCTTTACAACACTTATGTGGCCAACACCCCGAACAAGCCCATCGACCTGGATATTCTTCGCAAGGTATACTCAAGGCTCTATGGCTACGGCACTGCCCCTGCGCCAGACTGCGCACGAGAGTACGAAACGACTGTCCCAGGGTGGGAAAAGTACCCTAGCGACATAAAGATTCGAATCTACGTGCCGCATGGGGAGAATCCGGCAGAGGGATGGCCCGTACACTTTGATTTCCACGGCGGCGGTAAGTCTTTTTTGCTCTTGGCCGCGGGGAGGTTATGGCTCTAATTGTCTGTCCGTGTTGCAGGCTGGGGTCTGGGAGATCTCGAAACAGAATCGCACATCTGCAGGCACATCTGCGTCAAGGCGTCCGTCATTGTGGTCGACGTAGACTATCGCCTCGTCCCCGAGTTCCCGTTTCCAACCGGCCTCTACGACTGCTTCTCGGTCGTTCGAGGCGTCCTCGCGGAACGCGAGCGGTACGCCGTGAACCCGGCAGTCGTCACGTTCGGCGGCGTGTCGGCTGGCGCCAACATTGCTCTGGCGGTCAATCACCTCTGCCGCGACGAGGGGACCGAGGTGAAGGCCGTTGTCGTGGGCACGCCGACCATCGCGGACATCACTCCGTTCGCGACCGCGGCCGATGCGGGCAAAGTCTACCCTTCGCTCGGCGAGATGGAATTTGCTCCTCTCCTGAACTGGGCGCGGCTGAAGTGGTTCGACACGTTGAAGTGGGCGTCTCTGTCGCAGGACGACGATACTTTACGGGCGGAGCAAGAGAAAGACGTGGGGTGGTTTCGGGACCTGATGACGGCGCCGAACTTTGAGGATCTCGCCGACCTGACGGTAATTATGACGGCAGAATGTGATCCTTTACGAGATGAGGGCGAAGCTTACGGCAACAAGCTCAAGTCAAAGGGGAACAGTGTTGTCATCAAGAGGTTTGCAGGCGTCCCACACCCGTTTCAGCACATGGATGCTGCTCTGCCCCAGGCCAGTGAGTTCATTGAGGATACTATCAAGCATATTAAATCGGTTCAATGAGTTAGTTGAGATATAAAACCAGATAAAAAAAGTTCCTAAATAGTCACAGAGATTGTTAATGTTGCCCTCTATTTCGTTTTAAATAATATACGTGTTGTGTCTACCTTCAATGGCGCCTATTGTGACTTCGGTCGGAGATATAGGTAACAAGACCTCAGAGGCCATTATAGACATATGTCACTAGATAGCTATCGGTTCTCCGGAGAACACACATGCGTATGGGACTCGCAGATGACTGTAATGAGTCTTGATATGGTCTCTTCTGTACTTCGTATCTATCTACTCCGCAGTACCTGGCTCCAATACAGTGGCTCTTTTGCTCACCAATGGGCTGTCGGGCGTCAAAGCCTTGAGATCATGGGCGTCGAGACAAGCCTGCCGAGAGAGGAGGACCGCGGCCCTGGTCCGAGGTCGCATCTCGGCTTCGTATGCCTCCAAGGCCCCTTTGTAGCCAGTACCGGCACGATGGGCGTGAACTAGCTGCTCGCTTAGCCTTGCTGCGTCCGTGATGCCGTGGTTGAACGCCTCGCCGCGGTACATGGTCATCGCATGGGCAGCGTCGCCAACCAACGTCGCTCGGCCCTGGCGGTTGTCCCATGCTTGGGTAGGCCAGTCTTGCAGTTTGATCTCCAGCACCTGCGAGTCGTCCGGTATGTTCTCGACCGCGGTCTTCAGCCTGCCCTCGAAGGGTCCGGCCATAGTCTTCATCATGGCGACTCGGTCTCGTTGGGCGTGCGGTACCTCGTCAGCGGGCGACCGGATCGGCCATGACATGTTCAGCTGGCCTTCGTAATATTCTCCAGTTCCAGACGAGCCGTTAACCTCTGGAGTTGACAAGGTCGAGTACCACAAGAAGGTGTGCGTATCCGGATGCGAGCCCTGGAACAAGAGCGGATCGATGGCTCGTAGTGGCTTCACCTCTTCAGGTGTCATTCGTATCGTAACACCGGCGAAGCGCAGAGGCAGCTGGTTCAGCTTCGCCTTGTCGAGCCCAACAAGCATGCGGCGCGTGCGGCTGCTGCTCCCGTCTGCGCCTACGATGGCACTGCCAAGGGCGACAGTACCATCCTCAAAGGTGACCGAGACTTGACCGGGGACCGAAGTATCGAAAGACTTGATCGTCTTGTTCCAATGAACATTTATACCCGTGGTAAGAAGATCGCGCAACTTGCGCCTGTTGATGCGTAAGCGCTTGCTTGCTGGAATGCTGAAGCGTGGCTCTGCCGTTGCCAGGTCGAGAAAGACGAATCTACCGGTGTCCTTGCGGCCCTGTTCCGGATCAACTTGGATATCAACAAGGCGGTGGAAGAGACTTGGCGGCAAGCACGATTCGAAAGCAGAGAGACCCCAGTGGACGGTGATGCCCCATCCACCTTCGCTTGAGCCAGATGATGCATCCCTTTCGTAGACCTCAAAAGGTACGCCCTCTTTCATCAGAGCCTGCGCAAGAGTCAGTCCGACAATGCCGGCTCCGATGATGAGGACCGGGAGTTGCTCCAGCCGAGAGTCCATTGCTGAGGCTTTATATCGTTTATACCGTAGAAAATGCGAGATGCCCGTGCTATGGTTCCAGGAGAAAAGAGCTGAATTGGAGACTTATGAGCTGAAATAGGTAGCATCACGGAAAGCATATTATTGAGGTTTGGTTGCCTTCAGTCTAAGTGATTGCTGATTTGTCCGTCGCAGTAGCCAATCGTACAAGGTCATCCATCCATGCTCTCCTCCGTATAGACGATTAGAAATCCCCAACATTGAACAGAAGACGAAGTGTGATATCTCATGCCTTTGCCTGACCGATATGGGCTAGTGCGCCTGGTTATCTGCAATTTGCGACCCACAGGCGAAAGGGCGATGTGCCGTCCTTGTACATAAGATAGATAAGGCTTCTACAGATGCGACGGAATTCACCCACTCTCCCGCCCTCTTAAACTCCGTCGCATATCTTGGACTCTTCTGTTGATCAGAGACAACGTCTCATCGCCGCCGGAATTATGGGCCGTAAGAAGACCGCCTGCGATACATGTGCTGCAATCAAAATTGTTTGCTCCAGAAACTCTGGACCATGTACCCGATGCACACGTTTATCTCTCCCGTGCAGCTTAGCCTCTGTTGCCGATAAGAGCCGTATACCGGACTCCGAAAAACGCCCAGGCTCAAGGATACGGCATCCGCGGACAAGCACTGTAGGTCTCCTGCAATGGTTCCAAGGCGCTTTCAAAGAGTCTAAGAATGGCGAGCTTACTCCTTTCCCCCAGGGTTGCGCCAACTGCCGGAAGAGAAGGAAGAAATGTGACGAACGTCGACCTATCTGCGGTGACTGCGCGCGTCTACGTTTGTTATGCGTACGTAGAGATAAAGGCAATGATCGAGATGCATCAAACTCAACTCTTGAGGGTGAGAAAGAGCTGGATGAAGCGGGAGCGCAGCCATCACCAGGTTCTGATGCTGAGGGATCGTCGACAAGCCCGGGCGTTGCCCATCAAGATCATCACGACTGGATCACGCTCATTCATGAGGAGTATCTAGACGGTGAGTCCCTCGTTGGCTCCAATCTAGCCAAAAGCAGTGCTCTGGAGGTGATGCCAGGGAACCGCGCAAGTGACGACATCTCGCTCGAGGGGGCCATCTCCCTGCCGTCGACAGCGTTAGGACACCTTGCTGGGATATCTCCACAGTTACTCGAGGACTGGACCGTCGGAGAGAGGCACCTCCTCAACCACTTTCTCCAGTCTGTGTCAAGATCGCTCGTAGTGGTGAAAGATGACGAGAATCCCTTCATCGGTATCGTCGTGCCAATGGCATTGGGAAACGATACTGTCCGACACGCACTCACCGCTTTGTCTGCTTGTCACTTAGCCAGGATATATCCCGAGTTTGAACGAAACGTCCTTCGACATCGGAGCCACGCGCTGGATCGTCTAAAGAGCAAATTAGGTTCTGGCCCTGCTACATTGTCAACCCTAGCAGCTACATTACTCTTGTGTTTACTAGAGGTTCGTGCATCATCCGTAATCTCACTCCCGATCCCTGTTCTTATGCAAAAGCGTGTAGATATGCGAAGGGGGCTCCCGAAGATGGCTGCTCTATCTACAGGGCGCCCGAGCCATCCTATCGGACGTGCGCCCGTTGAACCCCGACAAAACTCTTCGTTTCTTCATTGACTTGCATGACTACTTGTGCTGCGTGGGCAGTGTGACACAAGCAACCGTGCCGCACCCTCTGTCCCAGAGCATGGGAGTCATGGATGTCGGTCCATCGGGCATGCATCCGCTCTTTGGATTCGGGTCGGATCTCTACCACTGCCTGGCGAGAATCAACCAGCTGGATATCAGACTGGAAGACAATTCACTTCCCCTCGACGGCGAATCCTGTCGAGACGTCCAGGCCGAGGCGCGGGCGATAGAACTTGCGCTACAGAGCTGGGCCCCCCCGGACGGAGATCTCTCGGTGAACAGAGACGAGGCCAAGGCAACCGCCTTTGCAGTCCAGTGGGCTGCGATGCTGAGGCTAAGAGAGGTGACCCAATTCCAACACTGTGACGGCATAGACAGGAACCAAGGACCGATCGACTACATCTTATCGGCACTTTCGCTGATCCGATCGGGATCCCAGGCGGAGGCCCATTTGCTGTTCCCGCTGTTGGTGGCGGGCGTGTTTGCAACCACCAAGGCGAGCCGGTTAACTCTGGATGTCCGTCTGAACATGATGAAAACTACTATTGGGTTCGGTCACATCGCTTCTGGCCACCAGCTCCTCGACCAAGTATGGAGAAGGGCAAACAAAGGAGAGAAGTGGCGTTGGAAAGATTTGATGCGTCTCGTTGCGCCAGGGTTAATTCTGTTCTGAGCTTGTCTTGCTGTCAATCTAAATATACAAGCAATATTTGTGTCTCTGATCTTCTCTTCCGCCGACTTCCATATTTTCAGTATGCCTTCATCCCCGCCAGCTGCAATAAGCGTTCGCTCATCTCTGGCAGCTCAAGGGGCTGATCTCTGTCGCGGGGATCCCGCGTGCCGTCAGGAAGATAGGTTTCGGTGGCACGCGCGATGATGTTGTCGTGCGGCCAGTGTGTGGTGCCGCCAAACGCCTTGAATACCTGCTTCTTCAACTCGACCTGCTCAGGGGTCGCAAGTCGCGCCGGGGTATACGATGCGTAGATGACGGTTCGTATCTGGTTGCTCTTCTCTGTCGGTTCGGAACCGTAGTGGATCGTCCTACTGTCCCATACAATCAGGTCTCCCACGTCGGCGCACACTTTATACGGCTCGATTCCTTTGGCCTTGAACCATTTCAGTTGCTCTGCATCAAACATCCAGCGGTCTAGCTTCGTCCATGTGCTCCTGTCGGTTTGGGTGTCGAAGAACTCGTCGTTGAGCTTGTGGCTCCCCGGGTACACCACGAGGCCGCCATCTTCGGGGCCCGACGATGAGAGATTGAGAACGCCCTGAACGCAGTGCAGGCCTCGCCTCATCGGGCTCTGATCGATATGGTCCCAGGCTCCCTTACGGGGAACGTCCTTCCGGTTCGGCAGGGTGACGTTGAGGCTGTCGAAGCTCACCAACAGCTCGTCGGTTCCCCAGATCTTGGCAAAAGCCTCGACGACGCTGGGCTCCAGACGGGCGTCCCACATGAACTTCTCATGGGCCACTCCGTAAGAGTGGAATGTGTTGATCTTGCTCTGTACCGGAAGGTTGGCCGCGGTCCATGTGGTCGGGTCGTCGAAATCGAGGTCTGTCCCGAACGACTTGAGCCAGGCGTATGCTTTTTCTTGGTAGCCGACGGCAAGTTCTAGGGGTATCGCGCCCCTGACTATGGCGAAGCCATACTTCTCAAGGTCTGCTCGCCAGTCGTTGTTCGTGGATCTTTTGTATCATTAGCAGCGGTCGATGCGACCTGCTGGGTGATGTACTGACTTTACCACGCTCGGCACGGTGCTTTCGACCAGTGCAGGCGGCTCGACCATCGTAGCTGAGGGTGCCATTTTGAAAGGTTTGATTAAGACCGGGTCTGTCTGTCGAGTATTGGTTGACTTGGAACTTGGTAGGATGAAGTACTTTTAAAACCAACGAGCTGTAGCAAGAGTCAAAGAGACGCCACCACGACTGCTACACTTATCGTCCAGATCTACGATGGTCCTAGCAAGAAGAATGGATGGGTTTCCCGTCGTAAACGGAGAGGTTCCCACAGCCCAGAGGTTGTCGCTGATCGTGGGTGTCAAGGATACGAATTATTTCCTGGAGATCTGATCGCGGAGATGGATTAGGAAGATTCCCCCGCGGCGGGGGTCGCCCGACGTCAACTGATTAGCGTGCCATGCATTGATAAGCGTGATGCTCATTGCCATTCATGAGTTTAACCGGACCCAATTGCAGGCGCTGCTAGGGATTCGATATCAAGAAGCTACTGAGCCCTGTCATTATGCAAGGGTGTACATATACCCCGTCGCATGTGGTCTCGAGGTGTTCAGTTCCGTCGGAAGGATTCCCGTCGCGTACGACGATATCGTCCTTCGACTAGCTCTCAGCAACCGAATAGTCCAGGAATGGTCCCGGATCTTATCTAGGTCGTGGGGCCGGCATTTGCGATAGAAGCACTCCACTGGCATATAGCTCTCGTGATAGATGTCCTCCTAGCGTTCCCTGGCCATCCCTTCTTGGCTGATCATATCATTGATCCCTTATCGCCGTAACCCATGAACGGTCTCTTCACCAAGAAGAGGTAACAGGGCATAGATAGTTGAGCAGATGTGTAAATAAATACAGGCATTATCTCCCACGATTGGAGTTGACTGTCCCGCTTACTGTTTGTCTTTGTGCTTGCAAACTAAGCCTGTGGTGTGTACAATGATCGGAAGAAGTCGCACCGTTCGCCGCCAGGCCCAGCATCCGCCCTCGGCCGTTATCGCTGCCAGCAAAGACCACGGGCCGGTCTGGAAGGACTCGGGCTTTCGCAAGCTCTTGTTTCCGATTGTTCTCGTTTATCTCACCCAAGTATGCACGGGGTTTGATGCCACACTAACAGCCAACCTTCAGAGCTTTAAGCGATGGAAGACCGGTAAGTAGCCCCTGACTATGTGGTTTTGGGGACTTTCCTGAACGAGTTTAGATATGGGAACACCAAACACATCCGAGCTTGGCTCAATCACGGCCATATATTTTGTTGGATGTCTTGTGGGAAGTGTGCCCGCTTCGATGATTACGGATCGATTGTAAAGTTACTCATGAGACCACCTCGGCTCCCGCGCTGACCAAGAACAGCGGTCGAAAATGGGGCATGGCTGTTGGCCAGTTTCTCACCATTGTGGGTGCGGCATTCCAAGCCGGCTCGCATAGTCGCGGGCAGTATATCGGCTCCCGAGCTATCCTTGGTACCGGAATTGCCTTCGTCACCTGTGCTGGGCCGGCCCTTCTTAGCGAGCTCGCGACGCCAAGCATCAGAGGAACGCTCGTATCGTTCTTCAACCCGTTCTGGTGGGTTTGCCGCGCTTACGAAGCTCTTCACGCGTCGGATCGACTAACAAGTCACAGGTATCTGGGAAGTATCACCGTTGCGTGGACATGCTTTGGCACCTCTCACATGGATCCGAATAATTCGTGGAACTGGCGCATTCCGTCCTTGCTCCAGGCGGCAATCCCTTGCATCGTGCTCCCCACGATCTACTGGGTGCCGGAAAGTCCCAGGTGGCTTGCTTCAGTTGGCCGCGTGGAAGAAGCGAAGGATATCCTTGCCAAATATCACGGAAATGGCAACATGGATGACCCTCTAGTAACTGCGCAAATGACGGAGATCCAGCATGCCATGGAGGCTGCCAAAGAAGGCGTCACATGGAAAGCGTTGCTGACTCGAAAGACCAACCAGCATCGGCTGTTTATTGTAATCACAATGACTCTGATGACTCTATGGTGCGGTCAGAACATCATTACCTTTTACTTTTCCAGCATTCTGGCAAGTGTTGGAGTCAGTGGTACAACGGAGCAGTAAGTCACGGAATTCTACCTCATGTGCATATGTTGGTACTCGGCCCGCTGACTGACCAGGACTGGCATCAACGGCGGCCTCAACATTGTAAACTTTGTATCGTCCCTTGCTGGCGCAGCGATCGTGGACCGCATAGGTCGACGCAGACTGTGGATGACGTCCTACGCCGGCATGATTCTCATTTTTGTGCCATTCATCGCCCTCAGTGCCGTCTACAGCCAAAAGAAACAACAGGGTGAGGGGTACGGCGTAGTCGTTTGCCTGTTCCTGTTCGATATCATGTACAATGTGGCGTGCAACCCGCTGCTGTACTCCTACACCACGGAGATCATGCCATTCTACATGCGATCCAAGGGCCTCGCAGTCAAGAACTTCGTCGGCCAGATTGCGCTGATTATCAATATGTGGGTGAACCCGATTGCTCTAGCAGCGATCGGCTACCACTACTACATATTCTTCCTCGGCCTTAACTGCCTGTGGCTGTATCTCATCTGGTCTTTCTTTCCAGAAACAAGCGGCTACAGTCTCGAAGAGCTCTCCATGATCTTCGAAGATAGTGGTCATGTCGTGGAGATCATAAATGCTGTCGATGCCGACAGCGACAGAAAAGACGTATCAGAGTACGCTGTAAAGCCCAAGGTTGATGCCAAGTAGTTAGCAAGAGGCTTAGAGTGCTCAACGTTAGCTTGTATGTTGAAGATCAGATTGTAGACGCATATGCACACATAGTATCCGATTGTGAACGAGAAATGTTGGCAATTCGGAGAAAACAAATTCAAGCAGTGCAAGTATAAATAACGACTGATAAGTGTTCAGTCTTGCATAAAATTACCAGCAAGTTGCTGTCCCATTAAAGCAAGTAACTACTTATGTCGCTGATGCTAAAGCTCATCAGATATCTCCAAGGTCTCTAGTCTGGATCCTGGCCTTCTCAGCAACATCATGCGCGGTCTCCAACTTCTCAATGATACTGTCAAAGTGCACGCGCTTTGCCAAAGTCTCATCATCCTCTCGCGCCATCTCTTGAACGTCTTCTTCGCTCAGCGTGAACACCCAATCAGTTGATAGGCCCATGAGAGGCCCCCCCGAGTAGGACACGAAGTCTTCGACAATGTCATTGGTGACATATCTGATGAACGCCTCGAGAGATAACTGAACACAGAGTTAACAGCTGACAGAAACTTGCAGGTCCTCAGGGCAGACACATACTTCATAGTAGACTTTGACGACATCGTGCACGTCGTAGATCATGTTACTTTCGATGGAGTGATGGAAATGCTGGAACAACCGTTTGGAGTGAGCCAAGTCGAATGAGCCAGACGAGAAACTTGGAATGGACCCAAGAGCCCCGAGAAGTCGAACAGTACGCAGCGCCTGTAACCTTTCCTGAAAACGCGTATCGGTCGTTTGCAGGTGAGATTCTCGCTCCCGGCGGCAGTGCTCTTGAAGCTCTTGAATCGCCTTCTTCCTAGCTTGTTGCTGAAGTTGAGAAAGAACTCGAGAAAGCCCCGCATAAAGAATGCTGGAACAACTATGAGGCGAGCAAACGTCTTCAAGAATCCGATCTGATGCGGTTTCAATGTCGTGGGCAATGCTGTAAATATGGTCTTCTGCAATCTGCTGCCAATTCTCTGACTGTTGCTTGAAAAGAATCTTGATGACATCTGTATTCACAAGCCCCGGTAGCTCAGTCGTCTGCCAGATACGAAGCTGGTCTCGAATAACTTCCACAAGTGGGGTACGTAGCTGGTGGGCCGCTGTCGATTTCTTGCTCATGGTATGGCGATTCTTGGGCGGAGTCAAAGGAGGTGTAGTGGCCTGCTCTTGGTCGCTGCCTTGGTTGGGTGCGGTCGCGTGTCCTGCCAATCTAGCCGAGTAAAAGGACACAGCCTCAGCGAGCTGGATCATAGGGTCGATGTGAGTATTCTCAAACAAGTGAGTGTGTCCTCGGGCTTGCATCTGTTCGGCGAAGCTTTCATTCGCTTCTCGCACTAATCCCCTGACGCGAAGGTCTTCCTCCGACAATAATCCGGGGCTCTTGAGCGTCTTGGTTGCAACAGTGTGATACTTTTCAATCACACTCCTGATGTATTGCTGGCGAAGGCTGTGGGTTGGGCGAGGATCTCCCAGGTCCTTTCTCGACTCTTCAGCTTGCGAAAGAAGCCTTCGAATAGATTCCTGGATTGCAGGGAAATTGCCACGGATCTGGGCGCAAAGAAGGTTTCCGAGATGTTTCTGTAGCATAAGTGAGCCTCGTCGGTCCTCTCGCATCTTGTCCCAAGATGGCTTGCTGAAGAGATCCTGCTCGGCTTCTTTGATGTCGAAGTCGTCGCCATCGAATTCAGACCGGTTTCGTACTACGAACCACCCATCTTGCATTGATTTGTCCGAATCTTCTTTCTGCCCCATGGCAATCTCAATCACCTTAGGTAAGTCAGCATCTATCCATGATATGGTGTTGACCTTCTTACTTCAGTTGGATCCTCCAACCTGTCACACTTGGTGAATACACCGACAAAACGTCTTTTGTCAACCAAATTGGCAGCCATCTTGAAAATTCCCTGGGTGGCAAGATCTGCATTAGCAGCGGCCACGCAACTGAATCTCGTTAGATTAGAAATAACAAGCCCAACATGTCTCAAACCATAGCATTACTCACATGACGATGTTGGCTGGATGTCTCATGTACTCCTCAACCATCATTTTGACACCATACTCTTCATGCTCATTGACTTTATGAGCAAAAGAAATGAAGCCTGGAACATCAAGGATGCTGAAGTGTGAGCGCGTTGGGCCTGAAAGCTCAATACGAAGGACCTGAGTCGCGAAGTTCTTCGCGTGAACTCCTTGGCCTTTTCTGATACCCATGTATTTGGTCGATATCTAAAGATATTGTAAGACTCTGAAGACGAAGTAGAATATTCAGAAAACAAACAATGTACCTCATCCATGATTTGTTTGAAGTCATCAACTCCCAGGTGGTCGCTCGTATAAAGATAGTCTTTGTAAGAGTCGTTGGGTGGGTAATCGAAAACGTCAGTTACCTCAGGATCAACAATCGTGATCTTGACAGCATTTGAACTGTTAGGATCAGTCCTGCGAGACACAATGCGTGTAGCAAAGCGAGTGCAGGTGCCAGAACCGACTGGAAACGGGATGTCGGTCAGGCTTTGTAGCAGCGAGGATTTGCCAGTAGATTGACCCCCAACGATGACCAACTACAGGAAGATGTTATCAGACCAAGGCTTTCCAGAAGATATTCAAGCTCTGTGAACAAACCTGAGGTATTTCCACCTCCTGACTGACACCACAAGATTGAAGTCGATCGATAGCATCAAACAGAATCCTGCTGCTCTCGTTATCGAAGGGATTCTCAGGAATGGAGTTCTCCCCTTGAGCCGATCCGGTATCTGAGCCGGGGAAGTATGCCAATGAGTCGACAGCAGAGTCGACCTGCGACTCATTGTCTTGTGGCACGGAGTAAGTGCCGGCGCGTGGCATGGTGAGACTGGGCGGCTTCTGCGTAGACCTGGAGGAGATGAGAGTGGGCTGAACCATGGTTGTCTAGTTACAGAAAGGCTTAAGGAAGGGAATAATAGAGACAATTCAAGAAAGAATCAGATGGGTATATTGTCGGGAGGTTGAGAAGAAACAATGAGGGAAATGGTGTGCGTACAACCGTGGATATGGATGAAGCTTTATACATGTGATGTACCGAAAAATCACAACATATATCTTCGAGAACACATTGTTAAAGGTCTCAGCTGTCGCAATCTCACTGATATTACTGGATACTGTTACTTGTTCGAGTTTCGAAACCTGTGCATATGTACATAAGCGCTGTTCTACACCAATTTCCTGGTTGCAAGTACACCCACGACCCCTATCTACGGAGAAGGAGGTGTCAAGGGATCTTTTCATTATTCAAAACAGTACTTGTGGGGATGCGCATCGTTTTCTCTGGGCAGATCTTTGGTCTGCCTTGACAAGGCAGACATCATCCCATGGGCACAGGGGGCTGCGAGCTCTGGACGTGGACAACAAGTAACATGAAGAATGGGGGTTCTTCTTCAAATGAACATAGCCTAGGATTTCCGCCTTTCTTGGAAAGCGTCGGCCGACTTAAATGCAGGGGAAGTTTGAAGTGGAGTTGACAAGAGCTGTTGGTAGCAGATTAGACATGGGGCCTACGACGAGGCCATGTACGCACCAATCCGATGCATCGGCCGCCACACACTTCTCTCACTATAACGACCCAAGGTAGTGGTCGCGAAACGAGCTGAGCCTTTCGGGGCAGCGGCTATGCCGATCTGCACCTGCATGTAGTCAATAAAAGCCAGGGCTAGCCGCCACCCCGGGCCGTCTCGGGCTTGACCGCAGTTGGTAGGCCGCTCCGTTGGGACCGGGACCATTTGGAGAGCTCAACGATGGTGCTACTACGCCATTGAAGCACAATCCAAGGAGATGAGAAGGCTGTGGTGGGGTTACCACGCTAACCCCAGCGCGCTTATCTTTCCTGCGACCGTGTTCAGCCATACACTTGCATAGTATACTGGCTAACTTATCCAAACATGATTCGGCAGAAACCCCAGGACTGGGGCAAAGGGGCCGCAATCTCAGAAGGTAGACATGGTGTCCACCGTCAAGGCACGGGCGGTTGTTGCGTCTAACATGAATCAACGTAGTAATGGAATTGCCTGAGTCAAATTAGAAATACTAAGGTCGTAGTCGAGGCCTGTTGCATGGCAGCAACCCTGTGGGCGTTACGCCTTCTCCTTGTGCCGTGCTAAGACGCCAACGCCGCCCTTCTCCTCATCGTCCACTGGGCCCTGGAACAAGTCCTCCGCCTTGTAGTCGCCAAACTTGCGTAGAGGGATGCCCTCGTTAAACATTCGGTCAATCTGTTCCAAAGATTTGCCCTTGCATTCGGGGATGCAAAACCAAGTGAAAACAAGCGCTAGGACAAGGATTCCTGCGAAGATGAAACCAACTTTGGACCCCAAGCCTGCACCGGGAGTGTAAAGTAGATAGGGGATGCTGAAGTTGACAAGGAAGTTGGCTAGGACGTTGACCATCGAGGCTGTCCTTTGCGACGCGTCTCGGAGTCGAAGGGCAGGGATCTCGGTCGTGACGACGTAATTCAGGGGCGCCTAGACATAATACTTTTAGCCGAATATCTCCCGGTCTGAGTAAAGAAATAGCCACATACCCACGCGAAGACATAACCAGCAGCAAACACTGTCAACATGGCGACAATGCTGGTCTTCACCGCAAACGAAGGATCCGCCACGGTACCCAAAGAACCCATCGTGACAATGGCCGCAAACTGCCAGACGGCCCCTATAAGGAGGAGTGGACTAGAAGGCAAAAAGTTCGCGTGTTAGCGTGGTCAAGAAATAATCGATCCGCGCGAGGAGCCGTATACATACCGTCGTCCCACACGGTCGTTGAGATACAAACCCACGAACACCATGCACAGATTTACGATGGCGTTGATAATGGTCATCGTAAATGGGTTCACGGTGCCAATGTCCTTGATGAATATGGCTCCGTAGGTTGAGGCGAAAGCTTGTCCTGTAGCTTGTTGGAAAAAGTTCATCATGACTACGATGGTCGTTCGCTTCAAGTTGATTCCCTTGAATAGTTCCATGTAGTTTCCTTGATCAACTTCTTTTGTCAACGCGTATTCGAGGGAAGCGAACTGTTCGTCGATTTCAGTGTCCGAGATGGTACCGGCTCGAAGTTTCCTGAGGGACGCCTTGGCTTCCTCGACTCTATCCTGGGTAAGAAGCCAACGCGGTGACTTGGCTCGATGTTAGCAAACAGTCTAGACTCCGAGCAAAGGCACGGTTGATGTAACGCACTTCGGGAATAAAGAAGATCAAGCCCATGACAACGACGGGAATGACGTAAAACAAGCCCATCGGGACTCTCCAAGAAGCGTTTCCTTCCATTGTGCTAGTGCCTCTGCAAATAGAGTTGACGATGAGTGTGCCGAACTGTGTTGTGATTGCGTCAGTCAAATGTTGGTCTTACAGAAAAGCTGGAGACCTTACCATGAGACTAAACTGGTAAGACCCGACCGCAAAGCCCCTGATTTCTGAAGGCACAATCTCGGATTGGTATACAGGAACTACAGCCAGCTCCATACCAACATATATATCTTCGTGGCAGTATTAGCGTAGTAACCAAATGACTAGAGCAAGCTTTGTTATACAATTGAGAATGCGAGCGGCCATGATCTGCTCTCGGGTGTTGGACGTTACGGCAATAGTGGCAGGGATTACCGCCCACGCGCTCATCGCGAACATGCACCACCGGCGGCCCCAGCGCGCGCTCACAAGACTTCCGATGATGACACCAGCTGCAAAACCGATGTAGTTGAGGCTGTTGAACAGCGCTAGCCAGCTGGTCGGCAGCTTCCACTTGCCTGTCGTGGGGTTTTGTTCGCCGAATTGGCGCTGGAACGCATCCATCGCCTGCGTGGTCGAGTAGCCAGCATTGTCGAAGCCATAGTTGAAGGTCGAGATGGCGATGACCGTAAAAGCAGCAGCTAAAGCGCCATTGAAGTGTTTGAGTATTCTATTTGGCGCCATCGTGTCCCGGTTGTCTGTCTGGTCTGGCTGTTCTGGTGCACAATTTTCGACTCCTGACCCCAGAACGCGGGGATTGGGGGTAGAGTCTTGTGAAGTATTCTCTTTTCTTAAGTATTGAAGAATCGCTCCAGAGTGGAGCCAGAAACCCCTTGTTCTAAAGCCAGGGGTCCTTCAGCTGGGAGCCTGGGTAGAAGAGTCGAAAGCCGTTGTTTTCCCCAGTTAGTGCACAAACTGGGGAAGCAAATCACCCCAGATTCCCTTGGAACTAGTGGAGAATGGAGATGTTACAGTGCCACTGGCGGGCTCAGTAGAGGGGCCGAACGGAATATCTTACGAGTAGGGATAGGAAACGCGGCAGCCGCCCATCTGGAGTCGACCGGGGTGGTCGAGTTCGGAACTCGGGCGGAGAACTTAATGTGAAAATAATCACGGAACTCGGGCGGAGCAAATGTCATTTCACCTGCTCCCCGACTTCCAACCTTTCCCCGACCTTCTGCATCCTCTCACTATTCTGGCTAAGAAACAGCGGAGTCTGGCTGAGATAATGGAGGAGGCTAACGCTGCATATCGAGCATCGGGACGGCCCCGAAAAGGGTTGCAGATATGCTTCCAGTGCCGCAACCGAAAGGTGAGCGAAACTTTACCTCCAAGGGGCCATCACACTTCGGATAAAGGCCTTCTAACCCGTAATCGCTTGGTAGGTTCGATGTGATGGTACAGTTGGGGGTTGTGAGAACTGTCGTCGTCTCAAGTTCCATTGCTCCTTCACAACCCTTGGCAGTAGGTGTCCTTCAGCACAAAACAGCGATCCGAGCCATCCGAAGTTGGAGAAGCGTCGTGTACGCACTGCTTGTATCCAATGCCGAGAGAAAAAGACCAAATGTTGCGGCACCCAACCGTCATGTCAGCGTTGTTCGCATCGAGGAATCGATTGCCAATACCCTGAGTTACCCAAGTCAGAATCGTCCAAGACCCTAGGCTCCGAGTTCTATGGTCAATCGTCTGCTCAAATGAGATGCCACACGGAAGAATGCGTAGAGCCCAAAAACTCGACTCGCAACCACGTTGTATCACCTGTACACTCCCCAGCTCCATTAATATTCAACTTGTAAGATCACCTCGACAGCTGACTTGGTCGAACACGCTGACCCAGTCTGTGTAGTGAGCTGAGCTCGAACAAGACCATTATTAAGCAGCATATCGACGCGTTTTTCGATTTTGTCTATCCAATACCCTGTTACGCGTTTGTTCATAAGGCAACGTTCTGTAGGAGTTGGGCGCAGGGATCGCATAATCCACGCCTTCTCAAGGCAATGTGCGGTGTAACTGCACGCTACATTGCATCGGGTGACGCTATACGCCTGGAGCAGGCGACCCGATGGATTCATGAAACAGAGATGCAGCTTTTGATGCGACTGGGTGAGCCTTCTATGTCGGACATCGAGGCTCTAATTCTCGTCACACTGGACCACATCATTATGCGCCGGTTCAGCAAGATGCTAGTGTCGGCATGCCTCGCGGCGAGATTGGCTTTCCTGATGCGACTCAACTACGAGGACAACCGTCTGGCCTTTCTGATCCAGGAGCGGCGCAGACGTCTTATGTGGGCAATAGTCACGATGGAGACGCTTTACTCTAGCGGAAGGACAGAGTTCACCAGCTGTCCTAAGGATACCATACATCTCCAACTCCCTTGCAACGAGAACTCGTTTGCCTTAGACGTCCCCGTAACAACGGAGCCATTGGATCCTCCTGAAATATCAAACACTTCGGATTTGGGTCTTGTGGCTTACAACATCCGTGTTCTCGACATCCGCGACCGGATTCAAAGGTAAGGCCTTGCCTTCGTTCACCCAAACGATATATCAGCTAAATATGACTTCAGGTTATCCCACATCATCAGTCACAGACAGAAACCTCTGGTGCAGTGTGTCACATTGATTAAGGGACTAGTCGATGAACTTGTAGGCCTTCGTCTTTCCCTGTCCCCAATGTTCGCTTTCGACAAGAAGAACCTTTTCCTGCGAGCCTATACACCTCAACGTACTCCGTATGTCATGCTCCACACATGGTGGCATCAATGTCAATGCGACATGTATCGGTTCACAATACCTGGTTTCCGGGAAGGTCTGCCTCTTGAAGAGCTGCAGAACCTACCTTCGGATTACATCGCCTATTGCCGTGATAAATGTCTCGAGCATGCACTTGCCGTCGCAAACATCATGGCCACGGTTGTTGACATGGGCAAGGACATCTTCATCACCGATCCAGCACTTGTGATGTGCACCTTTCACTCCGCCCGTGTTATCTCGCAACTTGGTTCTTCGCAGTTTGCTAACCTGCCCAAGGACTTTCTGATTGCCAAACTCAAGGCATGTTCGGACATCCTTGAGATACCCTCCGAGCTCTACCCGACCACGAAGCTCCTGAGAAGCGGAATCTGCGACCTGATTCACGATGCGGAGCGCGACTCCGGGAGCTCGAGTCCGTTGAGGTCAAATTTAGAAACAGAAAATCCAGAGTCTGATACAAATACACCTGCAATCGAGCCTGGCAATCAAAGTAGCACGCAAGGTTCAATGCGCGAAGTTTACTCGAAATACAGCGTAACGGATGAGATCCGGAAGCTCAATTTTCGGCAAGATGACGAAGAGACAGCCCAAGAATACCGAGCAAGAGACCACGACGACACTGGGGGGGATGGTACTTTCATTACTACTCAACATCTCATGATGGCTGGCATATCGAAAGAATTGGGTCCGCAGCCTTACCTTCCAATGTCACAAGACACGTCTGCAAATAGCTTTGGGTCTTCAGGGCCGGGGGAAGTCGCATCAGCAGCGCCCAATGATGTGTCCATGACCCTTGGGTTCGAGCCGAGTTACGGGGAGTGCCAGCCGGATCTGTTCCTGGATTCTTTCATGCCTCTCCACAACGATTGGAGTATGGCCGACTCCGGATACTTCTGATAGCGACTCGGCGACGGTTTGATTCATCTCAAATTAATCTTTATATCAGATTCGTTGTGTGTGTACCCCAAGATAGCAAGAAATCGAAGCAGCAGAACTCCCACAGCATGTGCCATTATATGTACCCAACCAGAGCCCACTCAGCTATTCACATATGGTTCCCACCAATATCATAGTCCCTTCCAGAATACATCTCGAGGTATGTCGAACTTGCCTTCCAGTGTAGTCTCCCCTGCTACGACAGAAGCGGTGTAGGTCCCTTTTTCAGAGCACCAACTGTCCCGCTTATCATCCCAAACAGCTGTGCTATATTTGTCGATGAGTAATGTGATCTGCTTGGTCTCGCCTGGCTCCAGGAAGACCTTCTTGAATCCCACCAACGAACGAAGCGGTCGGGAAAATCGCGACTTGGGCATTTTGGTGGAGTATCCCATATACAAGGAGACGACTTCTGCCCCAGCAACCTGTCCAGTATTCGTGATGCTGACCTCGGCACGAGATGCAGTTATTCGCGGATCCGAGATCTGGAAGCCTGTGTAGCTAAGTCCGTGGCTAGATGTATTGGTCAGCCATGATGTATTTCGACAGACAATAGCGTGCTTCTACTCACCCAAAGGGGAACGCAACCTCGATTTTCCGTGCTTCGTACCACCTGTAACCGACAAAGACTTCTTCAGAGTAATGCACCTTGCCGTTGTCGCTACCAAAGCCGAGGAAGGCAGGGTTGTCTTCCAGCCGAGCAGGGAAAGTCATTGGTAGCTTTCCACTGGGATTGATGCGACCGAAAACAACATCAGCCACAGCGTTGCCGGCTTCATTTCCGCCGTACCAGCTATGAAGTATTGTGTTGGCATCGTGTCTCCAAGGCATGCTAACGGGATTTCCAGCCTGAGTTACTATAATGGCGTTGGGCTGCGCTGAGAGAACGGCTTCGATCAGATCGTCGACATGTGGCGGCATGTCCATCGTCTCTCTGTCTTTGCCCTCCTTCTCCAAGTCCGCCTTTTGGTGTGTCAGTTAACCTTGGCAGATATGTGAAAAGCCACTGACAGGACTTACATTGAGACCGGCCACAACAAAAGTGTACTTGCACTTCTTTGCCAATTCAACAGCTCTTCGTATACCTTCCTCAGGGTTGATTTTGCGACATCCGCCCAAACGGCACGCACCCCCCGGGATGGCCAACAGCGAGCCGCTCTTGACTTTCGATGTCGAGGCACTACCAGCCTCAACACGAAGACAGTATCGTTTCCCTGCCTCCATTTCATACGTGGCCCGCTTCTCAGCCGAGCCCTTTCCAAAAAACATGCCTCCGGGGCTTTGTTCTGTCGAGTTGTCGATGACCAGCTCGTCATCAATGTAAAGGTCACCGACCCCGAAGGTGGCCAAGCCAAATTGATACGTGTCGGTGTGTTCGGGAATAAAGTGCGCGCGCATCGACATGAAAAACGTTTCGTTCTTTTCGGGGTGTTTGTAATCCATCAATTGATAGGCTGTATCAGGTATCGTAACACGATCGAACGGCTTCCTATCCTTGACCGTATGCGGGTCGTTGAATAGTTCGATAGTAACCCCCGGCTGGTCTTCGTCACTGTGCACGTTATCCTCGGTGAAGATAGGGAGCAATATATGGCCATAGACCCCAGGCTCGTGGTGAATTTGAGCCGTGCTAGGTAGTGAGTCTCGAATTCCCTGAAGCACAGAGCTGGTATAATAAGGCCGAAGACTTGCGCTTCCTCCTCCGCAAGCGGCTGGGAGACTTGCATTGGGTCCAATGATGGCGACTTCATCGCATCTCAATGGGTCCAATGGGAGGAGCTTTGTTGAGTTTTTCAGCAACACGACGCTTTCGCCAGCCAAACGGCGGTTCAGCGTTCTGTCTTCAGGAACGTCCCGCGTAGTCTCCTCATCCCCAACTCGAGCTGAAGGAGCATCGTTGACGAGCTGCAAAACCTTCCGAGCACGCTCATCAATCGTATGGCGGTGCACCTTGCCTGAGAAAACTGCCGCTAACGCTTCCTTTCCCCTGTAGCGACTGGGACCAGGCATCTCGATGTCGACACCAGCATTCAGAGCTGCCTCGCACGAGTAGGTGCCATACCTAGAATAGTCAATCAATATTGTCGTGAGAGACTTATGTGACTAAAACATACCAATCACTCATGATGAGACCGTCGAACCCCCATTCTTTCCTCAAGATATTTTGTAGAATCTTGGGGTTCTCTGACACGTGCAATCCTCCAATCTTGTTGTAAGACGACATGACGACCCGTGGGCTGCTTTCGCGCAATGCAATCTGGAAAGGCATGAGGTAGATCTCACGGAGGGCCCTGTCGGACATACAGACATCGAGCGCCATCTTTTCCGTCTCCTGGTCATTGGCCACAAAGTGCTTGAGAGCTGCCAAAGTCCCTCTAGACTGGACACCCCTGATGATGGCTGCAGCAAGCATCCCGCTCAAATGCGGGTCCTCGGAGAAAGATTCAAAGCCACGCCCGTTCAATGGTGAACGGATGATGTTTACGGTTGGACCCAGCCAAACGTGTGCGCCTTTCGCATCACACTCTCTGGAAAGGAGCTGGCCAGCTTGTTCAATCAAGTCAGGGTTCCAAGTTGCGCCCAGGCCACTTCCGCAAGGAATGCAGAGAGCGGGCACTGGGTTGAAGAACCTTGAGCCCCGGACGCCGTTCGGTCCGTCTGTACATTTGATGGCCGGGACGCCGTGCTGAGGGAGGGGATTGGAGTGCCAGAAGTCGGATCCTTTTACCCAGGAGGACGAACGTGTTAGCTGAAACTGAACAATCAATACATGAAGATATGAGATACGATCAAGTCGTACCAGAAAGGAGTGAGACTTTTTCTTCGAGAGTGGCGTCTTGAATAAATTGATCGACATCGACCAGCTTTCGTGCCGGAAGCCGCATGATGGTTGGCTCAAGTGATATGCTGTCTTTGAGAACCATACTGTCAGTCAATTAAAGCTCCAATTGCTGGGCTGGAAGTAATTCCAAAGAGAGATATAGTAGTCTTGAGAGCCGAAGTAGAAGAAACAAGCACCCAGCCCGGAAGTCGGGAGCGAGCTCCGTCCGGAAGTCGCCGCAATTAGGGCAATCAAGTGACCCATACTACAGGCCATGTGGAGATAAATAGAGAACTAGAATAGGTCGCTGCAGCAGTGGATACAGTGGAGGGGGGCGTGTCCAAGCCGGATATCAGCCATCTCTGAGTGTGCAGCGGTTTCTACTGCCTTGACCAACAGTCTTACTTGAGAAGGACCGACGTTTTTCAAACCTGTTAGTTTACGATTAAAGCTATATTACTATTGGTTCTTGTCATCCGAGGCGAAATGCGCTTTTCCTCATTCCATCCTGTAAGCGACATCAGATCAGATTAGTCTGGAAAGCCAACGGGGAGGGGGTTTCTTGGTCTGACAAGCTCTCAAAGTCGGGCCCTAATACAGTTATGTTGTAAGATGATATTTCTGACAAATAGTTATATCTACAGGCAACAACTCAGATATAACCGACATCTGCGTTTATAGTACAAGACCCAGGTTGACATGCACAGCCTTTGTCTGCGAGTAAGCAGCAAGGCCAGCCTCTCCCAGTTCACGACCGATGCCACTCTGCTTAACACCACCGAACGGAACACGGATGTCCGAGTCATTGGAACTATTGATCCAGACCATGCCCGACTCCAGACGAGCGGCGACGCGATGACACCGCTCTATATCCCTGGAAAACAGAGCAGCACCGAGTCCGTAGGACGTGTTGTTTGCCAAAGAAACCGCCTCTTCTTCCGTCTTGAACGGTGTTATGGCAACAAATGGGCCGAAAACCTCCTCTTGGAAGATTCGCATGTCCTTCTTCACATCGCAGAAGACAGTGGGCTCGATGAAAAATCCCCTGCCGTCACCGACGTTCTTGTGAGGAACACCGCCGGTTACCAGGCTAGCGCCTTCCTCCTTGCCGGCTTGGATGTAGCCAAGGATCTTCTCATACTGCACCTTGGTGATCTGAGGACCCTGGAAGGTGTCGTCGTCAAAGGGGTTGCCGACCTTGTTCTCGAGGCAGATTTTCTTGAAGCGAGACACATAGTCTTGGTAGACCTCTTCTTGGACCAAGATTCTGGACGTGGACGTGCAAATCTGACCCTGGTTGCTCATGATGCCAACGTGTCCCCACTTCGCGGCCTGGTCGAGATCGGCGTCCTTGAAGACCAAGAGGGGCGACTTGCCGCCCGTCTCGAGAGTGATGTTCTTGATGTTGGCGCTAGCCGCCTTCATGATCTGACGTCCGGTCGCCGTAGAGCCGGTGAAGGCAACCTTGTCGACGTCTGGGTGGGAGGCTAGGGCATTGCCAGCTTCCCTTCCGAACCCATTCACAATGTTGATTACACCAGGAGGAAAACCAGCTTCCTTTACCAGGTTTGCGAAATACAAGATTGAGAGAGGCGTTTGCTCAGCGGGCTTCAGAACGACGGTGTTGCCGCATGCTAACGCTGGACCAAGCTTCCTAAAAGTCGGTTAGCTTTGACTCTGACATGAGTCAATCACGCGGCCACTCACCATGCTGCCATCATGATAGGGTAGTTCCAGGGAATGATCGAGGCGCACACGCCGATAGGTTGCTTCAACGTATAAGCAAACTTTTGGGGCGTGGTTGGGATCGTCTCGCCGTGGATCTTGTCTGCCCATCCAGCGTAATATCGGAGAGTGGCAATGGTCTCGGCGACGTCCTCGCCGAGAGCGACATTGTAAGGTTTGCCGCCATTCCAAGTCTCGAGGGTCGCCAAAGCCGCTTCGTGTGCCTCGACAAGATCGGCAAGTTTGAACATGAGCCTACCACGGTCGGTACTGGAGATATCCCCCCATCCGGGACCGTTGAGTGCTGCGCGGGCTGCTTTCACGGCCCGGTCGACGTCATCGGCCGATGCTGCCTCGACCGTGGCAATTTCGGACTCGTCGCTGTCAGATAGTCAGCGACGGCGAGCGATTGCTAGTCCTTTAGATTGATACCTTGGATTGATGGCCGTGATCTTGGAATCACCATTTCCTTTGACAAACTCATTGTTAATGAAGAGACCAGTGGGGAGGCTGATCTTGGTGCCGTTCGGGGCTGTGAGATCCAAGGTAGCGGCAGACATATTCATCAAGACAAGTATCACGACCGGATTGATTCAACAATGAGAAGATTATCGAAAGCAAGATATTGAGATGGTGAGAGACATATCTTGCATGCGGGGCGAGAAATTGACACCCCGCCATTCTTATCAAGGTTGTGGTTGATACAGAACGGTGGCCTCCCAACCGATGTGGTAATCATTATGATAACAGTCACTCTGCCGTCGAACCAATAGGTGAAGTGGATGTCGGGGACCAAGATGAGCGGGGTTACCGACTGAGACTCTGTCCCTCAAACAAGACAAAAGATGAGCAATAGATAAGCAGTGCAGGGCGATCTCGGAACAGACCGTATTGGAGACCCGTACGGAAAAGTTCCCCGGCGCTCTCCAGCCCCTCAACGAGTGACCATCCGAATCAGATTAGTTGCTTCAGTTACAATAGTTGCAGACCACCGCAAACAAGTGCGGGGGGGGGTCGCACACTCACTCCGTGAGCTAGTTAGGTAGTTCAACCCCAATTGGGAGCTATCCCAATCAGGTAATGATTTTGACCACTTGCGCGGGGTTCCAGAGATATGCGACGTTGGACGGCGCAGAACCAATCACATGGAAAAGATTGATAGAGGAGAATGACATTACGTTTCACAAAATGTTGAGCTGTCACAACAGAAGGGCAACCACGATTGGAGCCGTAGTAAAAACGTTGGAGCTGACAAGACGAGCACTACAGCAGCATGATCCTAAGACTATTTATAACTACGTATGTGTTGACCAGAAATGTGCTTGGGTCTTTGAGGGGGTGATCTCGTAACTAGCAAATCTTTCTAAGAGACTCTTTCTTTTCTCTAGAAGTTGCTACGTAGGCAAAAGAAAAGCACAACGTCACGTATGGCTTGCAGAGGGGTGCATGTTAAGGAAGTGACAGATTCCTGGAAAGTATGTGCTACATGTCTATCGTGATGCTTATGCAAACGCATCGTGACCAATTCCTCAGGCAGGAAGCGACGCCTCAACCTCGATCTCGACCTGCATGCCTTCCAGCGCAAGCTTCTCAATCTGGACACATGTCCAGATGGGCCGGTGGTTGGGAAACAGCTTTTTGAACTGCGTAGTCATGACTTCTAAGCTTGCTTCAATGTCGGTGTGGTAGGAGCGGATTGCGTAGACGTCGTCAAAGGATGAACGAGAATCGACGGCTTTGAGGGCCTTCAGAACGTTGTCAAACGCCACGCCGGTTTGCTTCTCGATCTCGGATGCGATGTCGCCCTTTTCATCCCAACCGCCCTGGCCCGAAGTGCGAACTATGTTGCCGAGCTTGACGGCTTGGGAGTAGTGGTATTGCTCAGCATTGGTTTCGGTGCCCGGGTAGTTGAAGAACTGAGCAGAAGACATGATTGTGGATGGTGTAAGGTCTCGATTTTGCGTCTGCTATGCCTAGAAAAATATGTGGAAAGATAAGCTAAGAGCGGGATCGCATCAAGTAGTGGTGCCCAAGTCTGTTACTTATTTACAAGTTCCATATCACGTCAGCCACAGGCAACCGTCTTTTGCATAGAACTCTGTGCGGGGGTGTCACTCCTTTCCGGAGAAGGTTGGTTTTGGGCAATGCATAAAAGCGAGCGTTCTGGTCGATATCACTGCTTGTGTAACACCAGCCTTGATTTGTTGGCGCTGCATGCAGTCATGGTTTTTTGTGGTCTTGATCAGTCCTTTTTCCATCCACCAGGATATGCCCAGCGGCCCAAGTGGCCAAGGATTCTGCCAAAGCTGGAATAGCGCACTGCAAGAAAGCGGGAGAACTTAGCTTGGCCGCGCCATGCAAAATGCAGAAAAGGGAAAGATGGACATTGGGGAAAAGCAGTCTCGATGCCCTAGCTGTGGACATAGAATATCGCAGAGGACATATCAGCCAGGATTCTCTTGGCCTCGTCGACACCCAAGGTGCAGTTCCCGAGATGCAGGCGGTAGGAAGCTCGATCGGCCCATCCACATGCTCATGTAGAGAGACTGTTGCGATGCTGAGCATCGCCAAACCCACCGGGTTTAACGGGTTTATTCCTGATAACCCACTACGGTTATTAGCTGTGGTTTAGCTGTAGTATCTACTGCGGCTAACGGTGTATTTTACTGCCTATTTAACCAGGCGGCCTATAATAGTTATACTTCCTAGTTACATATAATTAAACTAAAACCCCTTATTTATTACTTACCTATTAATACAAACGGTTAACTGTATTATAACCCCTTATAATATACTAATACTAATTAGTAGTTAATTTTATAGTAACTACTACTATAATTTACTATAGATTAGTAAGGATTTACTAAAAGAGATAATTTAACTAAGAGAAACGCCTAAAGAGAGTTATTCTATAGATAGAAAGCATGTAATAAAACTACTTATAGATATAACTTATAATTATTTTATACTACTTACTAAAAAGACCCCTTATTACTTAATATAGTAGTAAAGAGCTTAATTAGCTAATTTAAAGTAAATAAGTAACTTACTTTTTTAGTAAGTAGAAAAAACGCTAAGAATATATAGCTATCCTACACCCTTTTATAACTTTATTACTTTATAAGAAGTTAATTCTAGACTATAAAAAACACCTTAATTTATATGCTATTAGATAACCTAACCTTTATATAGTTACTAAAGAGTAACCTATAAGTAAAGTTAAAAATAATAAAAACCCTACGTAATAACTCTACTTTAAGTGTAACGCGTAGAATAGTACTAAGAGCTTCTTTATTAAAAACCTTAGTAAAGGATAAATCCCTTATAAGATTACTATTAAATATATTACTAGTAAGTAATAAAGAATCTAAAGTAGAAGAGGTATTAGTAAGAACTATAAAATTTTAGTTAAAAGTAGTAAAGATAGTATAAATCTCTCTAAAACTTATACTATAGACTATAAACCCTAAAGCTATATTTTAGATACTAAAGAAACTAGCTTACTATATTAATAAATAACTATAGGGTATTATATAGATTAATAAAATACCTAACAACCTCTTAAGTAATAACTATAGAAAAGCGTTAGGTGCTATTATTGTTTATAGAATAACGATTTTTACTAAAATAAACGTAATTAAAGCTAACCTTTAGGATAGTACCTGTTTATTCTTTAGTAGGTAGTTAAGAAATAATTTTTACGCTATAGATAAGGACCTACTTATTAAATTCTATAAATTTCTTATAAAATAAGGAGTCTAAATCCTAAGAAGTAGTAATTCTAATATTATAGATAAGGTTTATAAACTTATTAACTATAAGGATTTCCCTATATAGAATAAGGAGATAATTAACTTAGTTATAAAAAAGTTTAGGAGCTTTTAAGAAAGAATTAAAAATAACGATTTCTATAATAAGATTACTAATAACTTTAATTTTTTATACCTATTAAACTTTTAAAATAAAATACTATAAGATAACTAAGAGAGAACTATAAGCCTACTATAAGAACTATATAGGGAACGTATAGATACCCTATTTATTAAGGAATCTTTATACCTTAACGCGGAATTTATACTACTACTACCTAAGGAAAGTTACTAACTTAGTTACTATATAAGTGCTATTACTATAAATCTCCTTATAATAACTAAAGATAGTGAAATTACAGCCTATTAGATAACTAACCTTACTAAGCTATACTCTAATAATACTATATTAAAGTATAGCGCTAGTCCTTATAAGACTATTAACTTAAAACTCTTTATCTTTATTAATCTTTACGTATAAGTAGGGATAAATTATAGCTAATATAGTACTATAATTATAGTTATGCTTACTAGTAAACTATAGGAGTATTACTTTACTACCCTCTATAAGTATACTAATAGTTTTAATATATTAATAGTAGAGATTAAGGCCTAGTTTAAAAGGGATAAAGTCTACTAAGTCTATATAACTAAGCTTTACTATATTAACTTTAAGCTAGTTACCTATAAGAACCTTAGTAAGAATAAGCTTAAAGTCCTTAACCTTCTTATTAATAAGGTAAACTTACTTATAAAATTAGTGAAACGACACAGACTCTTAAGTAATAAGGAGTATTATAATATATTAATTACCTATTACTAAGGTATTCCTAAGTGCGCTATAGTACTTCTTAATCTACTAGTAAAATATAACGTACTTTATATATAACTTTATAATAGTATAGGTAATATAGTTATAATTTATAAAGCTAAGGCGTAGTATTATACTAGCTAGACTTAAGAGGAAGATAGCTACTTCTAGGTTAACTATAAGTATAATAGTTATAATAGCTATTAGTTATAGTAATAGTAACGTAACTATATACATAGCCTATATAAAAAACCCTATAAAAAAGGGAATTTTACTATAAAAAAGTGTTTTATCTATAGTAAAACCAGCTGTTAGTTAACTAAGTATTTAATAGAAGAACGTAACGCATCCTTCTAAAGATATAAAAGCTAATATTTTATAGAGAATTTACTAGGATTTACCTAGTTCCTTATAGAATATAAAGGACTAAAGGCTACTACCTATAATAAGACTAAGGAGGAACATAAGAGTAGTAATAAGGATACTAGCCCCTATAGTAATAATACTTTTTTTATATCTATAACCTTCTATAGTAAAGAAGTAGTTAATAGCTTTAAAGTCTTTAAATAACTTTATAACTAGGCTACCTTTTACGTAATTACCTATAATAACCCTCTCTACTATAGGCTTACTATAAAAAGTAATAGTAATAGTAAGGTATTTACTTTTAATAACTAGTATACTATAATAACCTTTTAAGGTATTATACCTAATACTAGTGTAGCCTATATATTAGCTATAGGTTAACAGTAATATTACGCCTTCTATAAGCACTTTAATATAGAACTACTACTAGATATAACCTATACTAGTAAAGCTAGTATTTACTTTAGTAATAGTAAGAATTTTAAGTCCTTTAGAGCTATAAAAGTACTTACGCTAATTAGTAAACTTACCTTCTACATTATAACTTTAGATATACTATTTCTTTTCTACCTAAAGGATATAGATAATAATAGTATTAAATTTAATAACCTTACTAACTTACTTATTAAAGGCGAGATAGTTATACCTATTATCTATAAATAGGGTTATATATAGATACTTTTAGAAATACCTAAGTAAAGTGTAGTAAATTACTATCTAATTAATACTAAACTATAGTAGATTTACTATAGATTTAGCTACCTATTAGTTTAGTAGCTTTATAAAGTGCTTTAGTATACTAGTAAAATAGTAGAAATCTTATTAATTAAGGAGATTAATAAATTCTGCTGTTACTACTAGCTAAACGTAAAGGCTTTAGGAAGATTTAAATTTACCTTTTATAATAACTATAAGTTTAACTATAAAATTTTTATAGATGTAATATATCTTAATAGTAATAAGCTAGTGCTTTACGTTATTAATAGAGCTACTACGTTTAACGTAGTAAGATTTTTATACTTTATTACTATAGAATATATATAGGAAGCGCTATAAATATACTAGATTAACGTTTACTTTAGTCTACTAGACTAGATTATTATAGATACTAGCCTTAACTTCTATACAGCTAAGTTTAAGTATACTACCTAAGGGTTATCTATTAAAGTAAAGGAGATACTAATTAAAGTATATTAGAGTATTAGTAAAGTTAAATAGTATTACACTACTTTTTACTATACTTATAAAGTAATTTATAGTAAATTAGATACTAAACCTAAAGTTATACTTTAACTTATAGTAAAAGTAATTAATAATACTACTAGCTTAGACGGTTTTATCTTTACCCTCCTTATGTTTAGTGTATATCTTTATATTACTATTAATTCCCCCTTATTACCTACAACCTAGTAGTAAGTAGAAGCTATAAAGAAAGTAATAAAAGAAGTACGCTAAATCTATATAAAGAAATAGGTAAATAAAGCACTTACTATATAAAACAGCTTAGACACTATAGCTACTATAGCCCTCTTACTTTAATTACTTATATACATATAGCATAAGAAATATAGATAGAAAAGGCTATTTTACCTTATTACTAATAATAGCTATACTTATACTATTAAACTTCCTTATAGCCTAAGAGACTTCTATGTTACTATTATTAAACCTTACTATATATAAGAGGAAGATTAAGAAAACGCTGTTAATAATACTAACCTTTAGCTAGCTAATAAGCTATAAGCATAAGAAGCTATTACGCTAGGCCTTTAGCTAGGTAAAGAGGTTTATAATACTATTATAGTTATACTAAAATAATTACTATAAAGAGGTTATAGTAGACTAAGAAAAAACCCTACTACCTTTATTACTAAGGTTTCCCTTAATATCTTTATTAGTAGTTACGCTTTTCTTACTACTAAGGAGGTAAAAGACTACGCCTTTATAGTGAAATTACGTAAGGAAAGCGTTATTACTACACTTAGTAAGCTATTTATTTACTCTAACTCTATAGAGGTAAAAGGACTTAAGGACTATAGTATGTTTTATATAGTTATTTATAATAAAAAGGAATATAGAGGAATATAGATCTTTAAGTTATAAATAGTCTATAAAGTAAAAAGTAAAAAAGACTAACCCTATAAGAAGTTATATCTTATAATTTAGAGGTATACTAATAATAGTAAGGCTGTAATTCTTATATAGTTACTAACTATCTAGTAAATAGCCTAACAGCTACTACTTACTTTTACTTTATCTTTAATTTATAAAGGCTACGTCTTTTAGCTATATAATATTACCTAAGCGTATACTTAGTCTACTACTAACCTTAACTGCGTGATTCTTACTTACCTACCTATAGAAATACACTACTTTTACCTACTAAATACTATTATAAAAGTTATAAGACTACTATATAGTATCCTAAAGGTAGGAACTTACTAGTAGGTAACGTATAGCACCTATTATAGAGAGAATCTCTAGATAGATATATTAACTTTTAACTTTTACCTACTTATTTTTTTAGCTAATAATAAGAATTTTAGGTTAATTAGTATGTAGACTAATAATACTATTAGCCTTATAGATAAGGCTTTCTCTTACTATAAAGACGTTAAACTAAAGAAAGCTACTTTTATAGTAAAACTAAAGTAATTTCTTAATATTAGCTAAACTATTACTTTTAATAGTAGCGTGCTTTTACTTAGAACTAATAGTAAAATTACCCTCTACTAAAAGGGCTAAGGTAAGCAATTATAACCTATTAACCCTAACTTACTATAAGTTCTCTAGTAATACGTTAAATAACGTATATATAAGGTATATATTACTTTAATCTATTAACCTAAGGCTTACTTTAACTATTTAGTTATAGCGTAATACTAATCCCCTATAGCTAAAGAGATTAAAGATCTTAACTGCTATATTATATAGTAAATAAGTAACTTTAACTATAGACTTTGCTTTATACTTATTTACCTTATAACTATAAAACTATTTATCTTTATTAATAGATCCTTTATAAATAACTAGGACCTTACGTCCTTACTTAGTAAGAAAGCGCTAGGCCTACTAGCTAAGAAGGCTAAAGGAAAAGTATAAAAACTACACCTACCTCTAACAAACTCTAATTATAGCAAAGCGTATACCAATCAATAGGTCTTTTAATTCTTAGACCTAATCTAAAGAGAAAATCCAAAAAGATAAAGTATTAATAGAGAAATTATAAAAATACTAATATATATAAAAGTAATAAGCTTATAGTAATAACTATATATTAACTATCTATATATCTACTATCTCTATAATAACTATAGGGCTCTTCTACTTATAGACTCTGTTTTTACCCTACTATTTTAAGCCTTAACATAAGACTACTTTACCTTATTATAATTATCCCCCTTAAATTAGTTATAAATCCTTATAGAACTAATTTAAGCTTCCTTACGTTAAAAGTATATTAATTAATAATAAAAGAAAAAAAAAACATTATAAAGTATTTAGCGCTTATAACAACAGCTAAGTTACTATTATAAAGTAAGACCTTATAGATATATAACCTTATTCTATAATCTATAGTAATTACTACTACGTAACTCTTTATATTAAGCCTTATACACCTTATCCTATTTAAAAGCTTAATAAAGTTAAAACTAGCCTTCTTAAGAGGGTAGATAGGTAAAGTTATAATAGGTAATATTACTAGGAGTACTTTATTTAATTTACTTCTATTAGTCTATACGTTAATTAATATAATCTTTATAGGAGTAACTCTAAATATCTAAAACGTTTAGCTAAGGTAGGTATAAAAGACGTAGGGGTATTCCTAAATCTATTAGGCTACCCTAATTATTATTGTTATTATTCTTATTATTATCCTAGACGCCTAGCTTACTAACCTACCTAATAAAGGTATTTAGGTTAAATTCGTTAGGAAGATTAGATAGTAGATCTAAAAGAGGGGAATTATTAGAGCTTACAGTAGATTAGGTCTATAAATTACCTAGCGTATTTCAAGCTATAAGTAGGGTTTTCTCTTTTAGTTACGTATTAATAGGTAGAAGCGTAGGTATAGCTAAAGGTTAACGTAACTAAAGAAGAGGCGCTAGGAAAACAGGGTTCTTACTAAAGTTATTATATAACTAAGTAACTTTATATAGAGGTAGGTTATTATAAAGGCTTTACATATTATAAAACTCTACTATAATTATAGATACTATTTATAACGCTAAAGGGACTTTACCTTTAATCTTATAGTTTTTATCCTACTAATAAAGCTAGGTAAACTTAGTTAATAATACTCTAAGCTAAAAAAAGGTTTATACCTATTCTATAGTGTAAAGACTATAAGTAAAGCTATTATCTTATTATTTAGTGTTTACTATATAGGCGTTTAATATAGTAACTATAATAGTATCTATTAAAGCTCCTAAGTAGTAGTACTAGTTTTATAATACTTTAACTATATCTATAAATAATTTATTATACTTAGACGTCTAAGTAGAGTTAGTAAAATAAATATATCTAATAACTTAGTTAACTAGTAATACAGCCTAATAATTATTACTATAGTTAAGTAAAAAGATAAAGTAGTTAGAATTAGTAATAATATTAATTTAATTATAGATAACGTCTATAGTATTAGAAGTAATAGGAAAACTAGGTACCTAACTAAAACTAAGAGGAGAAGCCTAAATAGATACTAAGGACCTATAAACGCTAAGCTTAATAAAGGCACACACTTTATTACTATTAAGGTTCTCTCTACGTATTAAAGTACCTATAGTATTATATAGTCTAGTAGTATACTTAAGCTTAATAGGGTTAAGCTCTCCTATAGTTAGGTTGTTAAAGCGCCTACTAGCACTATATTAAGTAATAAGATACTTACGTAACAAACCTATATATAATTTACCTAAAGAGGTATACTACTTAGCCGCTAGGACTAGGTAGGGGTTACTAGGTAATAGATTTCCTTATAGCTATAATACGTTATAACTATTAAAAGTGTCTACTAGTTAGAATTAGTAGACCTAATAATTAAATAGTATAAGGTAGAGAGACTTAGTTACCTCTTCCCTAAAGGTAACGTCTTTATTTTTTTTAGCCTTTTTACCTTTAGGTTTCTTATATAGGTTAAAATAATAAGTACTTTAGTAAAGCTTATTTTTTATAATATAAACGATAGGGTCTTATATAGCTAGGTTTTAAATTATTCTACTATAGTAGTTCTTTTCTACTCTATTTAGTAGCTAAATTACTAAATAACTAAGAGGTGCTAGCGTAAGAGGTAGAGAGGGTAATCTAGATAGTAATACTTATAGTAATAAAAAAGGAGTTATATCTTAAGTAGACTAAAGAACTTAAGTAGTTAGTTTTATAATACTATTATTATTCTTAGATCTATTTTATAGAGAGAAAGCGTTTTAGTCTATTAGGGAACTAGTGTTATTACTTAGGCTAAAAAGTCTAGAGGGTATTTAGGTTATAATTTTAGATACCTTTAGGAAATCTAACGCCTTTACAGCCTCTTACTATTCTTTCTTTTAGTTAGGTTTGTTATTCCTAAATAGCGTAATTAAGATCTATTCTTCCTTAAGAATATTATTATTTATAAAGTTAGCGCTTATATAGTTAAGCTAATTCTCTTTAGCCTTAGTAATAGAGGTAGTAATTAGGTATAATAGGCCTATATAGAGGAAGCCTTACACCTAATTAAGAAACTTAAGCCTTAATACCTAGAGAGGAATGTTAGCGTTACCTAGGTTAACTAAAGTTACTTATCAGCCTATAACTTTATACGCTATTACTAAGATATCTTTATATACCTTTTTAGTACTTTATAAAAAAACCCTTATTTAGTCCTTAGCTTTTTTCTTTTTCTATTAATTATTATAAAAGTATAACTAGCTACTTCTCTAGTTAACTATTAGACCTAAGTAAATATATTTATTCTAAATAGTTATACTTATATAGAAAATTAAAAGGTTAGAATTATCTATTAATAAAGGCTATATATTTTATAGTTCTAACTTACTAATATAAAAGGCTTTACTCCTAATAATAGGCTAAGTAGTAATAGCTTTAGCCTTATGTAGGCTTTAGACTAAGTATATAAGTCTTATATAAACGTCGTTAAGTTTAGGCGAAATTTTAGCTTTAAGGGTGCTAATAAGGTTATATAGACTAGCTATAAGTTATTAATAGTATAAAGGAGGTATCTATTTACTATATATATTTACTATAGGTAGTTAGTTTTTAATAAGGTCCTCTTAAGTTAAGATGTTATTTATACCTATCTAAAGGCTAGTATTAGTAGGTAAGAGTATTTTTAGATTAGCTTATAGAGGCTATAGAGGATTTTAGACTAAAGTGTTAGTAATATTAATATAGCTAGCTTATTCTTAATAAAACTTACTTATAGTAACTATCTTTAGTAATAGGATTAATAAAGTTACTTCTATTATAAATAGAAAGCCTTTTTTATAAAGCTTCTCTATTTTTACTTTACTAAGTGTATTATTATATAATATAAAATTTACTATTATCTTTAGTAGTTATCTTTATATTAACTATATTTATAATAATATTTATAGATTTAATTAATTTTATAAGTTATAATAAACTTAATATGTTACTACTAGGCTTAAGTTTGTTTAGATAGTAAAAAGGTAAAGTCTATAAGAAACACTTCCTTAATAATGTTTTTAGTAGATATAAAACTTAAGGAAAGAAACAAAAAGGAATAAAGAAACGTAATCTCTACCTTTAATTATCCCTTTTAAAGGTAAAGAAATAGGGATAACTTATAAAGAAAAAGGTATAAGGTATAGTTATATAAAAGGTAAAAAAGGTAAAGTTAGTAAATACGTAAGTTAATAAAAGAAAAATCTACTTACTTCTTTTTACTTCCTTTTACGTAATAAATTTACTTTTACTCTTCTACTAATATTACTAACCTACTAGTAATATCCCTCTTTTTTTTTTTTTTCTTTTTTATTATTTAACTTATCTAGTTAAATACTTTTCTTATTTCTCTATCCTATAAAGATTCTCTTTCTATAAATAAAGAAAGAAAAACCTCCTCTTACCTAAAGCTCTCCTCGTTAATAGCATAAATCTAAGAATTACTACCTATAACTATAGCTAATTATAGCTTCATAATTAATAGTATTAAAAACACTAATTAACCTTATCCCTATAACCTACCTACTAAGTAAATCCTCTAGCTACTTAGGGCTAATACTAAACCTATACCTTTAAAAAAGGTAAATAACTTACCTCTATATATATCTCTTATAAATAATTAACTTTAGGTATGTCTACGTAGTCTCTTTTTTTTCCTCCTCTAACTATTATTAACTTTACTTATAAGCTGCTACTTTACTAGTCTAAATACTTCCTAACATCCCTTAAAATAAGTACTTTAAGGTTACGTTTATTCCTTAGATATAGCTAGATAAATCGCCTAGCGTTATGTAATTAAACTTCTAGCTTAAATACCTTAGCCTAAGAGACTATAGTTACATATATTTAAGAACTAAAGGTTAAGGTAACCTTTATTAATAAGTCTTTATTTATTACTTTATAGCTACTATTTAGGGTATATAGATAGCTAAGGTGTTTAAACGTGTTACTACTATATATAGTTTCTTTATTTAGGCCTATAGAGGTTATAATACTATACCCTATAGCTATTATAAAAAGCGTATATATATAACTAAGAATAAAGAGACTAATACTTAGGTCTATAAGCTATATTTCAAGTATGTATCCCTCCTAAGAACTCCTTATACTAATTACTTTTACTATAAGACCTAAAGCTCCTACTTCTATAATAATAAGAGTATTTACTAGCGTTATAGTTATAGTATTAAGAAGAAGGAAAAGAAAAGAAAAAGTAATAAGTTTAATAGGCTCCCTATCCCTAACTCTAGGATCCTAATAACTGTAGGTGTAAGCGCTATTAACTAATTTAACTTCTAATAGTTCCTTAAATAGAAGCACCTAGCCTAAGCTATAGAGTTTAAGCCTAACGTATCGTTTTACTACGCTTATTACTTATTTACTCTTTAATAGCTAATACGCTTTACTACTAAGTAGGTTATATCCTCCTTAGGACTTTAACTAGTTAAAAAGATATAAAATAGGGAAATAAAACTTTAGAATTAAGCTTTTTTTACTCTTAAAGTAAATAATAAAGGAAATTATAAAAATAACATAAGGATAGGTCTAAGAATAAGTTAAAGGAAAGGGTTTTATAAATAAATAGTCTTTAACAAAAGAAATTATATGTCTTTTAGTTCTTTTATCTCTATATAGTTTTTACCTTTCTCTACACTTATACTAGGTATTACTACTTCTAAAGTCTATTATTTTACCCTTTTATATACTACTTTAAGGTCTACTAAATACTATCTAAACCTTATAATAATAGCTTAAAAGGACTTATCTCTATTCTTTTCCCTAGGTAATAAGGGTTCTTCTACCTCTTTATCTTTAATATTGTCTTCTTTAAGTTATTTTTATCTAAACGTAAGGAAGACTTTTATAATATTTTATTTTAAATTAGATCTAAGAATCTCTAGATTAACAGGTTCCTAGTACCTATTAGATACCTTAATGAATTTTTATAGTTAGTTACTACTAAATGTTTTCCTAATAACTTTATCCCTAGACAATGTTACTAAACAGTATAACAGTATATTAAAGGCCTAAGATAAGATCTTAAATAGTCCCTACTATTAGTAGTTAAGCTTTATAATTACAGACTTATTAATTAACCCTTTAACGTTAAATACTAAGACTAAGTCTCCTACTTTAAGTTACTTTTCTTACTAGGTGTAGGTATATCTCTTATTATAATATTCTATAGCCTTTTAATATTATGTTACTATAGCTTTCTAGGCTTTATTATAATCCTTATTAAGCTAAAGAAAGGCTTATAGTCTTATTTAGACTTCCTCCTCTCTTATTATAACTAAAGCCTAGTCTAAGACCTACTATATAGGTATAAAGGTCTTAATTAAAGTAATAGCTTTATATCTATATATTAAGTAGAAAGAGCTAAAGCTAGTAGGGAAATAAACACTAGTTTAATCTATAAATAGGGTAGTAAAGAAATACAGCTAGGGATTAAGTTATATACCTTTAATAAAAGTTAAAAGCGTATAGGCAATAGGTTAATATCCTATTTCTATAGCTCTATTAGCTTTAGGGTTATAAGCTAATATAACTCTCCTCCTTATACTATACTTTTTATTAAATTAGATTATATACTCCTTATTTTTAGGTCCTCTATTAATAATTAATTCCCTATACAGACTATAACAGTAGATAATCTCTTCCTATATAAATTTAGTAACACCCTTTAAATTAGCTTTCCTTAGCTACTAGGCTTCTAGCTAACCTATTATTAGGTCTCTTAACTTAACTAAGTAGTATTTATTAACGCGTTATATATCTAGGGATACTTATATAAATAGTAAACCTTTAGGGGTAGTATAAGTTCTCTTATTATTAACCTACTATCTTTATTATAGTTAATAGTTAGGGTAGGATTTAACTGCCTCTACTACTTTAGTATATATACTATCCTAAATGTAATAGTCTATAAGCCTCTTTACTATAGCTTCTCTACTATAATAGCTACTTTTAGTATAAGTATTTATAATAAGGTAATAGCGTTATTTATAGTTATTAACTACTTATTATAGTATTAGTTTTATTACTATTAGCTACGTAAAGAGTAAGTAGTCTTATAGAATATAGTTTAAAGCCTTACCTTTAAATTGTTAGTACTAGGTAGTATAAACTTCTAGTAGTTATTATTATGTTAATAAGTAGTATGTAATCTACTTAGACTTTATTAAATAGGTCTGTAAATCGTCTAAAATAGTAGAGGGTATTATTAGGAGCTAATTAAGGGAGTTATTATTATTTACATAAACCTCCTTTATTTTTTTACTATTACTATATAACTATACTTCCTTAAAGAAAGATTTAGTCTCTATATTAGTAAAAAAGATCTATAAATTAATCTAATTATTAATTTCTTCTTTTACTTCTTTATCTAAAGTATCTAAAGGTCTTTATAGTTTTTATAATAATCTATCTACTATAGTGTTTTAAGATCCCTTAATATAGTAGACTTTAAAGTTAAATATATAGATCTAAGTAATTTATTAAATAACTAAGGCATTAGGAAGGTTAGTAGTAGTGCTATTAAGTTACGCTACTAGCGTTTAGGTATTAGTCTCTAAGACAAAGTGTTAGCCGTATAGGTAGTTACAGTAGCGTTTTAAGGCCTTTAGGACTCTATAAAGTTCCTTTTTCTTAGCGTTATAGTTAAGCTTTATACTAGCCTATATCTTACTCTTAAACCTTATAACTGCTTGCTTGTTACTAATAAATTAACCTAGTACTTCTCTTTATCCTCTACCGCTTATATCTACTATAAAGTAAATAGTGCTACCTTTAGGACTATAGTTAATTAAGATAAGTATAGAAGCTATAGTTAGCTTAGATTTAAGAATATCTATTGCAGCTTACTGTTTTAACTCCTATATAAAATAGGTATTCTTTTATAATAATATTATAAGAAGGTATGTAATTATTAAAAAGTCCTTAACCTATATTTAATAGAAGGACGTAATACCTAAGAAAGACCTAAGATTAGTGATATCTTTATAAGTAAGCTATTTATAGATCTTAATTATCTTCTTTTAGTTAGGGTAATATCTAGAAGTTCTATAAATATAGCTAATAATTATTACTACAGTTTAGGCCTATTTAGACTTAACTACTATAACTATATAACCTATGAGCTTTAGGTTTACTAAAACCTTATTAATATTAATTAAATACTTAAAAACAAATCTATAAATACTAGGATAAGTTAAAAGCTTTATATTATTATACGTAGAAGTAAATCCTTAAATTATAATGTCGTTAAGGAAAGCTTTATAATATATTAGGATAAGGTTATAGAGGATCTAAATTATAATACGTATAAATTAAGCGACTAAGTTTATAGCTCCCTAAGGTAAAGTATAGTATTAAAGAAGGCTAAGAGGGGTAGTAAAAGTCGTTATATCCCTACTTATTATAGCTAGAGGGACTTAGTTATATCTAGAGAAAATATTAATTAGTAATAGTAGTTTATATATTATAAAATCCTTAGTAAAGTTATTTACTATTAGTAGTAATATAATATCTTATAGCGTTACCTTATTAACCTTTATTACTAAATTAATAAGGTATATCTTACTATCCTTTTTCCTAACTAGAAAGAAAGGGTTGTAATAAGCAGTATAACTTCGCTTAAGTGTACTAGGTTTAAGTTAATCCTTTAAAATCTTAATAACCTCCTCCTCTAAAGCTTATAGAATAGGAATACTTTTTAATTACTAAGCCTTATAAAGAATAGTCTTAATAACTTATAGAGGGGTAATAAAGGAATATACTTAACTATAATAGGAGAATTCCTAGGCTAATGCCTTCTTACATGCTATTAAAATAGTACTTAAGAGTTTCTTCTCCTATAGCAGTAGATAGTCTACTATAGCTAAAATAGCTTTTAGTTAATCTTTTATTAATTAAGACCCTTTTTTAATATTTAAAAACTTTAGTGTAATTAGGTCTATAAATAGACTATTAAGATTAGGTTATAAGTTCTTTTTTACTTTCTCCTAAGCCTTTAGCTTCTACTTTAGGTCTCCTTTAGGTATTAATCTATCTAATAGTACGTTATCTACTAAAATAATCTTTTTATCTTTAGTCTTATATATTATATAGACTTCTTCTATTAGTTA